>PYAF01000948.1:108232-119609 GCA_007407185.1 Glycine tomentella
AAAATTATTTATTTTAATATCAATATATTTTTTAAAAATATTTTTTAGTATAATAATATTTTTTTAATTTATTTGTTTTTAATTTAATTTGTTTTTTATTTTAATTCTTTAATGGATACCTATGAATATATGTACAAGTACGCTCACTAATACATGAACCCATATACATATAAATATATACTTAAAATAAAAAAATATTACAAATATATTAAAAATTATAATAATATAAAAGGAACGGGTTATTACAGTAATATATATATATATATATATATATATATATATATATATATCAGTTGAAAAACAAAGAAGCAGTTCAGAAAGTATAAAAAAAAAAAACCAGTTAAGAAATTAATCTCTGAAACTGCAATGCAAGAACAATATTCTTTTGGGAGTAAACTCCCTAACAAACGCATCATCCATCACACAGCAGCTGGGGGTACTGTTGTTGATATGGGTGAAAGGAAAGAAATTAGTGCATCTTTTACCATGTGTGCAAATTTATATAGTATCCAGTAGTCGTTTTATAACGTGCCCAAACCATCTTCATTTATTCTTCATCATCTTTTCACATATTGGTACCATTGATATTTTTGTAGTTTTTTTTACAGTCTTTGTTTAGTGTCTTTTCCTTCATTTCTTTACACATATGAAAGAACTCATTTCATGAGAATTTTATATCAGAAAACCTATTGGTTCTGAAGAAAAAAATTTGTCATTTTCTCATCATTCAAATATGCTTGGCAGAGTGAAGCGAGTATTAGGATTCAAAATAATTGTATCATAGATAACAATTTCCTTTAATTGTTGTATAAGCTAAGATAGGTGCGGGCTTGAAACTTGAGTCAGTTAGTTAGGTACACCCTTAAAAATAAGGATGAAGAATTCAGTGATGATTTTCAAATGAAAAACTCCACCCTGATGATCCTATATACCCCTTTTTGGTTGATATGCATGCATTAATGTATTATATTGTATATGTATTCAGGGCTCTTGCTTCTATGATTTGTGCAAATCTACTAGAGATTATTGCGCTTCTGATTAAGGAAAGACAACTTCTTATATATGCTTTCTAGTTTCTTTAGTCTATGCTTAATATATTATTACGAAATTCATTACCAGAATGTTTGTCGACATTACATCAGTAACGGAACTTGCAAAAGTGGAGCAGTTTGTATCTTCCACCACCCTCAACTACCGCTAGACATCATCGACATCTCGTGAACACAAACTCAGCTAGTGATAGTATTGATGTGGCTGAAAATAAAGGTGTCAATGTGATGGGAATCAGTAGTTTGTGTAAACATTTTTTTGCTCTAAGTATGCATGTCTCACCCAAAATTTGTAATTATCTTCTCAAAGACCAGATAATTTTTTTTTTTAATTTCACTAGTTATGCCTATGGTGACATGAGATTGGCAGAATATAGCATTGTATATGCCTAAATCGTAATAGAAGTTTTGTTACAGGTTACATGCAAATTATCTTTTGCTTTTGGTTTTTGTTTTCTGACTTGGACCATCATTAGATTATTGTTGTGCTGGTGTAAAATGAGATTGAATGTGGATTTTCTTGTTTTTCTATCATGGTTGTCTCAATACATGTGTTAAAACCAAAGTGATCCCGTTTCACCTGAAATAAAATTGTACCTTTTTTGGGACCAAAAATAGTATTTAATAATGGAAATAGAATCAACATCAACATAAACAGCATCTTTAACCCAATTTAATTGGGGTAGGTGGTAGATGAACAAAATGATAAATCGAAAATAGGCCAAAAGAGAGAAACAAAGCTAAAACAAAAGAATGGTGAAAGGAGAAAAGATGAGGAAAAAAATTAAACAAGGGAACAAATAGAACATAGAACTACTAATGGGTTTCACTCTCCACCAAGCTTATAGCTTTTCTCCACTCCATTAGGTCTTGTTTTACTACCTTTCCCTAGGAAAGTTTCGGTCGACCTCTACCTTCCTTTGTATCTAGCTCTTGATAATAAACTCTTGTTCTTACAGAAGGTTCCAGTGGCCGTCTCATAACGTGCCCAAACCATCTCCATCTATGCTCCCTCATCTTTTCACATACCGATACCACTGATACTTTTGTGTAGTTTTTTTTTTTTACACTGTCTCTGTTTAGGGTTTTTTCCTTCATTTCTTTACACATATGAAAGAACTCATTTCATGAGAATTTTAGATCGGAAAAGCTATTGGTTCTGAAGAAAAAGAATTGTCATTTTCTCATCATTCTAATATGCTTGGGAAAGTGAAGCGAGCATTTGGATTCAGAAGAATTGTATCATAGATAACAATTTCTTTTAATTGTTGTTTAAGCTAAGATAGGTGGGGGACTTTAAACTTTAGTCAGTTAGTTAGGTACACCTTTAAAAATAAGGATGAAGAATTCAATGATGATTTTCAAATGAAAAACTCCACCCTGATGATCCTATATACCCCTTGTTGGTTGAGATGCATGCATTAAGGTATTAGATTGTATATGTGTTCAGGGCTCTTGCTTCTAAGATTTGTGCAACTCTACTAGAGATTATTGCGTGTCTGATTAGGGAAAGACAACTTTTTATATATGCTTTCTAGTTTCTTTAGTCTATGCTTAATATATTATTATGAAATTCAGTACCAGAATGTTTGCCGGCATTACATCAATCACATAACTCCCAAAAGTGGAGCAGCTTGTATCCTCCACCACCCTGAACTACCGCTGGACATCATCGACATCCCGTGAACACAAAGTCAGCTAGTAATAGTATTGATGTGGCTGAAAATAAAGGTGTCAATATGATGGGAATCAGTAGTCTGTGTAAACATTTTCTTACTCTAAGTATGCATGTCTCACCCAAAATTTGTAATATCTTCTCAAAGACATGATAACTTTTTTTTTTAATTTCACTAGTTATGCCTATGGTGACATGAGATAGGCAGAATATATCATTGTATATGCCTAAATCGTAATGGAAGTTTTGTTATAGGTTACATGCAGATTATCTTTTGCTTTTGTTTTTTTTTTCTGACTTGGACCATTATTAGATTATTGTTGTGCTGGTGTAAAATGAGATTGAATGTGGATTTGCTTGTTTTTCGATCATGGTTGTCTGAATGCGTGTGTTAAAACTAAAGTGATCCCGTTTCGCCTGAAATAAAATTGTACCTTTTTGGGACCAAAAATAGTATTTAATAATGGAAATAGAATCAACATCAACATCAACATAAACAACATCTTTAACCCAACTTAATTGGGGTCTAAATCAAAAATAGGCCAAAAGAGAGAAACAAAGCTAAAACAAAAGAATGGTGAAAGGAGAAAAGAAGAAGAAAAAAACTAAACAAGGGAACGAATAGAACATAGAACTACTAATGGGTTTCACTCTCCACCAAGCTTATAGCTTTTCTCCACTCCATCTTAAGACATATCGTCCACCAATGTATATCTCACTCCATTAGGTCTTGTTTTACTATATTTTCGTAGGAAAGTTTCGGTCGACCTCTACCTCTCTTTGTATCTAGCTCTTGGTAACAAACTCTTGTTCTTACAGGAGGTTCCAGTGGCCGTCTCATAATGTGCCCAAACCATCTCCATCTATGCTCCCTCATCTTATCACATACCGATACCACTGATACTTTTGTAATTTTTTTTACACTGTCTCTGTTTAGGGGGTTTTCCGTCATTTCTTTACACATATGAAAGAACTCATTTCATGTGAATTTTAGATCAGAAAAGTTGTTGGTTCTGAAGAAAAAAAATTACCATTTTCTCATCATTCAAATATGCTTGGCAGAGTGAAACGAGCATTAGGATTCAGAATAATTGTATCATAGATAACAATTTCATTTAATTGTTGTTTACGCTAAGATAGGTGGGGGCTTGAAACTTGGGTCAGTTAGTTAGGTACACCCTTAAAAATAAAAATCAAGAACTCAGTGATGATTTTCAAATGAAAAACTCCACCCTGATGATCCTATATACCCCATTTTGGTTGACATGCATGCATTAATGTATTATATTGTATATGTGTTCAGGGCTCTTGCTTATAGGATTTGTACAAATCTACTAGAGATTATTGCGTTTCTGATTAGGGAAAGACAACTTCTTATATATGATTTCTAGTTTCTTTAGGCTATGCTTAATATATTCTTATGAAATTCAATAACAGAATCTTTGGAGGCATTACATTAGTCACGGAACTTGCAAATGTGGAGCAGCTTGTATCTTCCACCACCCTCAACTATCGCTGGACATCATCGACATCCCGTGAACACAAACTCAGCTAGTAATAGTATTGATGTGGCTGAAAAAAAAAAGGTGTCAATGTGATGGGAATCAGTAGTCTATAATAACATTTTCTGGCTCTAACTATGCATGTCGCACCCAAAATTTGGAATTATCTTCTCAAAGACATCATAACTTTTTTTTTATTAATTTCACTAATTATGCCTAATGGACATGAGATTGGCAGAATATAACATTGTATATGCCTAAATCGTAATAGAAGTTTTGTTACAGATGACATGCAGTTATCTTTTGCTTCTGGTTTTTGTTTTCTGACTTGGATCATTATTAGATTATGGTTGTGCTAGTGTAAAATGAGATTGAATGTTGATTTTCTTGTTTTTCTATCATGGTTGTCTGAATGCGTGTGTTAAAACTAAAGTGATCCTGTTTCACCTGAAATAAAATTGTACCTTTTTTGGGACCAAAAATAGTATTTGATAATGGAAATAGAATCTACATCAACATCAACATCAACATCTTTAACCCAACTTAATTGGGGTCGGTGGTAGATGAACCCAATGATAAATCGAAAATAGGCCAAAAGAGAGAAACAAATTTAAAATAAAAGAATGGTGAAAGGAGAAAAGAATAGGAAAAGAACTAAACATGAGAACGAATGGAACATAGAACTACTAATGAGTTTCACTCTCCCCCAAGCTTATAGCTTTTCTCTACTCCGTCTTAGGACATACCGTCCGCCAATCTATATCCCACTCCATTAGGGATTCTTTTACTACCTTTTCCCAGGTAGGTTTCGGTCGACCTCTATCTCTCTTTGTATCTAGCTCATGGTAACAAACTTATGTCCTAACAAGAGGTTCTAGTGGCCGTCTCATAACATGCCTAAATCATCCTAATCTATGTTCCCTTATCCTTTCACTTACCGGTACCACTAATACTTTTGTAGTTTTTTTACACTGTCTCTGTTTAGGGTTTTTTCCTTCATTTCTTTACACATATGAAAGAACTCATTTCATGAGAATTTTAGATTGGAAAAGCTATTGGTTCTGAAGAAAAAAAATTTCCATTTTCTCATCATTCAAATATGCTTGCCAGAGTGAAGCGAGCATTAGGATTCAGAATAATTGTATCATAGATAACAATTTCTTTTAATTGTTGTGTAAGCTAAGATAGGTGGAGGCTTGAAACTTGAGTCAGGTAGTTAGGTACACCCTTAAAAATAAGGATGAAGAATTCAGTGATGATTTTCAAATGAAAAACTCCACCCTGATGATCCTATATACCCCTTTTTGGTTGATATGCATGCATTAATGTATTATATTGTATATGTGTTCAGGGCTCTTGCTTCTAAGATTTGTGCAAATCTACTAGAGATTATTGTGTTTCTGATTAGGGAAAGACAACTTCTTATATATGCTTTCTAGTTTCTTTAGTTTATGCTTAATATATTATTATGAAATTCGGTACCTAAATGTTTGCCGGCATTACATCAGTCACGGAACTTGCAAATATGGAGCAACTTGTATCTTCCACCACCCTCAACTATTGATGGACATCATCGACATCCCGTGAACACAAACTCAGCTAGTAATAGTATTGATGTGGCTGAAAATAAAAGTGCCAATGTGAAGTGAATCAGTAGTTTGTGTAAACATTTTCTTGCTCTAAGTATGCATGTCTCACCCAAAATTTGTAATATCTTCTCAAAGACATGATAACTTTTTTTTTTTTTAAATTTCACTAGTTATGCCTATGGTGACATGAGATTGGCAGAATATAGCATTGTATATGCCTAAATCGTAACAGAAGTTTTGTTACAGGTAACAAGCAAATTATCTTTTGCTTCTGGTTTTTGTTTTTTTGACTTAGATCATTATTAGATTATGGTTGTGCTGGTGTAAAATGAGATTGAATGTGGATTTTCTTGTTTTTTTATCATGGTTGTCTGAATGTGTGTGTTAAAACTAAAGTGATCTTGTTTAACCTGAAATAAAATTGTACATCTTTTGGGACCGAAAATAGTATTTAATAATGGAAATAGAAGCAACATCAACATCAACAACATCTTTAACCCACCTTAATTGGGGTCGGTGGTAGATGAACCCAATGAGAAATCGAAAATAGGCCAAAATAGATAAACAAATTTAAAATAAAAGAATGGGGAAAGGAGAAAAAAAAAGAGGAAATGAACTAAACAAGGGAACGAATGGAACATAGAACTACTCATGTGTTTAACTCTCCACCAATCTATATCTCACTCCATTATGTCTTGTTTTACTACCTTTCCCCAGGTAAGTTTCGGTCTACCTCTACATCTCTTTGTATTAAGCTCTTAGTAACAAACTCTTGTTCTTACAGGAGCATCCAGTGGTCGTCTCATAACGTGCCCAAACGATCTCCATCTATGCTCCCGCATCTTTCACATACCGGTACCATTGATACTTTTGTAGTTTTTTTTTTACACTGTCTCTGTTTAGGGGTTTTTCCTTCATTTCTTTACACATATGAAAGAACTCATTTCATGAGAATTTTAGATCGGAAAAGCTATTGGTTCTGAAGAAAAAGAATTGCCATTTTCTAATCATTCAGATATGCTTGGGAGAGTGAAGCGAGCATTTGGATTCATAATAATTGTATCATAGATAACAATTTCTTTTAATTGTTGTTTAAGCTAAGATAGGTGGGGGCTTGAAACTTGAGTCAGGTAGTTAGGTACACCCTTAAAAAGAAGGATGAAGAATTTAGTGATGATTTTCAAATGAAAAAATCCCCCTGATGATCCTATACACCCCTTTTTGGTTGAGATGCATGCATTAATGTAATATATTGTATATGTGTTCAGGGCTCTTGCTTCTAAGATCTGTGCAAATCTACTAGAGATTATTGCGTTACTGATTAGGGAAAGACAACTTCTTCTATATGCTTTCTAGTTTCTTTAGTCTATGCTTAACATGTTATTATGTAATTCAGTACCATAATGTTTGCTGGCATTACATCAGTTACGGAACTTGCAAATATGGAGCAGCTTGTATCTTCCACCACCCTCAACTATCGCTGGACATCATCGACATCCCGTGAACACAAACTCAACTAGTAATAGTATTGATGTGGCTGAAAATAAAGGTGCCAATGTGATGGGAATCAGTAGTCTGTGTAAAATTTTCTAGCTCTAAGTATGCATGTCTCAACCAAAATTTGTAATTATCTTCTCAAAGAAAAGATAACTTTTTTTTTTAAAATTTCACTAGTTATGCCTAATGTGACATGAGATTGGCAGAATATAGCATTGTATATGCCTAAGTCGTAATAGAAGTTTTGTTACAGGTTACATGCAGATTATCTTTTGCTTCTGGATTTTGTTTTCTGACTTGGATCATTATTAGATTATGGTTGTGCTGGTGTAAAATGAGATTGAATGTGCATTTTCTTGATTTTCTATCAAGATTGTGTGAATGCGTGTGTTAAAACTAAAGTGATCCCATTTCACCTGAAATAAAATTGTACCTTTTTGGGACCGAAAATAGTATTTAATAATTGAAATAGAATCAACAACAACATCAACATCAACAACATCTTTAACCCAACTTAATTGGGGTCGGTGGTAGATGAACCCAATGATAAATCGAAAATAGGCCAAAAGAGATAAACAAATTTAAAATAAAAGAATGGTGAAAGGAGAAAAGTAGAGTAAAAGAACTAAACAAGGGAACGATTGGAACATAGAACTACTAATGGGTTTAACTCTCCACCAAGTTTATAGCTTTTCTCCACTCCGTCCTAAGACATACCGTTCTCCAATCTATATCCCACTCCATTAGGTTTTGTTTTACTATTTTTTCCCATGTAAGTTTCGGTGGACCTCTACCTTTGTTTGTATCTAGCTCTTGGTAACAAACTCTTGTTCTTACAGGAGCTTTTAGTGGCCGTCTCATAACGTGCCCAAATCATCTCCATCTATGCTCCCTCATCTTTTCACATAGCGGCACCTTTGATGCTTTTGTAGTTGTTTTTACACTGTCTCTGTTTAGGGTTTTTTCCTTCATATCGTTACACATATGAAAGAACTCATTTCATGAGAACTTTAGATCGGAAAAGCTGTTGGTTCTGAAGAAAAAAAATTGCCATTTTGTCATCATTCAAATATGCTTGGCAGAGTGAAGCGAGCATTAGGATTCAGAATAATTGTATCATAGATAACAATTTCTTTTAATTGTTGTTTAAGCTAAGATAGGTGGGGCTTCAAACTTGAGTGAGTTAGTTAGGTACACCCTTAAAAATAAGGATGAAGAATTCAGTGATGATTTTCAAATGAAAAACTCCACCCTGATGATCCTATATACCCCATTTTGGTTGCCATGCATGCATTAATGTATTATATTGTATATGTGTTTAGGGCTCTTGCTTCTAAGATTTGTGCAAATATACTAGAGATTATTGCGTTTCTGATTAGGGAAAGAAAACTTCTTATATATGATTTCTAGTTTCATTAGACTATGCTTAGTATATTATTATGAAATTCAGTACCAGAATCTTTGCCGGCATTACATCAGTCACAGAACCTGCAAATGTGGAGCAACTTGTATCTTCCACCACCCTCAACTATCGCTGGACATCATCGACATCCTGTGAACACAAACTCAGCTAGTAATAATATTGATGTGGCTGGAAAAAAAAGTGCCAATGTGATGGGAATTTGTAGTTTGTAAAAACATTTTCTGGCTCTAAGTATGCATGTCTCACCCAAAATTTGGAATTATCTTCTCAAAGACATGATAACTTTTTCTTTTTAAATTTCACTAGTTATGCATAATGTACATGAGATTGGCAGAATATTGCATTGTATATGCCTAAATTGTAATAGAAGTTTTGTTACAGGTTACATGTAGATTATCTTTTGCTTCTGGTTTTTGTTTTCTAACTTCGATCATTATTAGATTATGGTTGTGCTGGTGTAAAATGAGATTGAATGTGGATATTCTTGTTTTTCTATCATGGTTATCTGAATGCGTGTGTTAAAACTAAAGTGATCCCGTTTCATCTTAAATAAAATTGTACCTTTTTTGCGACCGAAAATAGTGTTTAATAATGCAAATAGAATCAACATCAACATCAACAACATCTTTAACCCAACTTAATTGGGGTCGATGGTAGATGAACCCAATGATAAATCGAAAATAGGCCAAAGGAGAGAAACAAATTTAAAATAAAAGAATGGTGAAAGGAGAAAAGAAGAGGAAAAGAACTAAACAAGGGAAGGAATGGAACATAGAACTACTAATGGGTTTCACTCTCCAAGAAGCTTATATCTTTTGTCCACTCCATCCTAAGACATACCATCCGACAATCTATATCCCACTCCATTAGGTCTTGTTGTACTACCTTTCCCTAGATAAGTTTCGGTGGACCTCTACCTTTGTTTGTATCTAGCTCTTGGTAACAAACTCTTGTTCTTACAGGAACTTTCAGTGGCCTTCTCATAACGTGCCCAAACCATCTCCATCTATGCTCCCTCATCTTTTCACATAGCGGCACCTTTGATGCTTTTGTAGTTGTTTTTACACTGTCTCTGTTTAGGGTTTTTTCCTTCATATCTTTACACATATGAAAGAACTCATTTCATGAGAATTTTAGATCGGAAAAGCTGTTGGTTCTGAAGAAAAAAAATTGCCATTTTGTCATCATTCAAATATGCTTGGCAGAGTGAAGCGAGCATTAGGATTCAGAATAATTGTATCATAGATAACAATTTCTTTTAATTGTTGTTTAAGCTAAGATAGGTGGGGGCTTGAAACTTGAGTCAGTTAGTTAGGTACTTCCTTAAAAATAAGGATGAAGAATTCAATGATGATTTTCAAATGAAAAACTCCACCCTGATGATCCTATATACGCCATTTTGGTTGACATGCATGCATTAATGTATTATATTGTATATGTGTTCAGGGCTCTTGCTTCTCAAATTTGTGCAAATCTACTAAAGATTATTGCGTTTCTGGTTAGGGAAAGACAACTTCTTATATATGATTTCTAGTTTCTTTAGGCTATGCTTAATATATTATTATGAAATTCAGTACCAAAATCTTTGCCGACATTACATTAGTCACAGAACTTGCAAATGCGGAGCAGCTTGTATCTTCCACCACCCTCAACTATCGCTGGACATCATCGACATTTCGTGAACACAAACTCAGCTAGTAATAGTATTGATGTGGCTGAAAATATAGGTGCCAATGTGATGGAAATCAGTAGTCTGTGTAAACATTTTTTGGCTCTAAGCATGCATGTCTCACCAAAATTTTGTAATTATCTTGTCAAAGACATGATAACTTTTTTTAAGAAAAATTTCACTAGTTATGTCTAATGTGACATGAGATTGGCAGAATATAGCATTGTATATGCCTAAATCATAATATAAGTATTGTTACAGGGTTACATGCAGATTATCTTTTGCTTTAGGTTTTTGTTTTCTGACTTGGATCATTATTAGATTATGGTTGTGCTGGTGTAAAATGAGATTGAATGTGAATTTTCTTATTTTTTTATTATGATTGTCTGAATGCGTGTGTTAAATTCAAGTACTTCATGTCTTGTTCTTTTTTTTTTTTATAAGAAACAATTAATTAATTCTTATTAAGATTATGAAATTACTTAATTTAGTTAGTAATATTAAATTTATCTTAAATTTATGTATTTTTATAAAAAATATTATCTCTGATATAATAAAACATATTATTATTTAATTTTTAAATTTTCAATCTTTTAATCCCTCTCACCGTTAATATATTTATTTTATTGGTTATACAGGTGAATAGTCAAAGAAAGATTCCAAAATATTCTTTTATACAAGACAAATGTTTTAGCACTCAAAAATATTTTCATATTCACTGATATTTTAATATTTACCAATCAACCAATTCTCTACCATCACCAGTCAATTCTATAGATATGAAACAATCAGTAAAAAATAAAATTTAATTGGTATTTTGTTTTACTAATTTATATTATATATATATATTCACAATTTATAAATCATTTATAATAAAATATGTTTTATAATAAAACATTAATTAGTGTAAAACATTAAAATTTTAGTATCATGGTTAAAATAAAAAGCGAAAAAAATTATAATTACAAACATT
>PYAF01000948.1:119709-188785 GCA_007407185.1 Glycine tomentella
ATAACTTTAATTATATATATAAGTTAAATACCTCTAATATAATTTTCATATAAATATAAAATTCAAAATTATTTATTTTTAATATAAATATATAATTTAAAAATATTTTTTAGTATAATAATATATTTTAAATTTAATTTATTTTTATTTTAATTCTTTAATGGATACCTATGAATATATTTACAAGTACGCTCACTAATACATGAACCCAGATACATATAAATATATACTTAAAATAAAAAGATATTACAAATATATTAAAAATTATAATAATATAAAAGGAACATGTTACTACAGTAATATATATATATATATATATATATATATATATATATATATATATATCAGTTGAAAAACAAAGAAGCAGTTCAGAAAGTATAAAAAAGAAAAACCAGTTAAGAAATTAATCTCTGAAACTGCAATGCAAGAACAATATTCTTTTGGGAGTAAACTCCGAAACAAACGCATCACCCATCACACAGCAGCTGGGGGTACTGCTGTTGATATGGGTGAAAGGGAAGAAATTACTGCGTCTTTTACAAGACTAAAATCTTATTTTCTTCATAAAGATACCTCTTTTAGTCCTTGGAGTTGGGTTCCTGTTGCTACTACGAAGAATGAGGCTTCAAGTTCAACAAGAAGAGTAGAGCAGTACCTTCCTCAACCTGAACCTCGATCATATGACAACGCTCTAAGGGTAAGTTTTCTTCATTTTTCTATCTTTTTCTTCAATGTAAATAAACATTCCCTCTTAGTTCCTTTAAAAAAACCTTGACGGCATACCCAATAACAGTTTTTTTTTACGGCATGCGTGCATATTCATAGTACTAACATGAGATCATTTGACTAGTTGAATTCCAAAATATTGATAAATGCCTCTAAAAAGTAAGAATTCTTGTGTTTTTTTTTTTGTTGTTATAGTAATTCTTGTGTTTCTTTCGGGTGCATGTTAAGATTGCTTCAAGAAATATTAGATGTACACAATTTATCAAGGTTTCAGGGCTATAATTTAGAGGTATTGGGTTCAAGACTAATTATTTTCTTTATTAGCTCTAATAAGAAATTTCAGAAAAAGCAATGGAGGAATTTTAGAAGCAGAAAAACAAAGGACACGCTCAATTGAAAAACCCATCATTTTTTTGCTTTCCTATGATCCAAAAACAGGGAACAACAGGGTTTATTATATATGTGCCCTTAGAACAGGCCATTTGTTATTTGATGATCTGTGGCATGAATTTCTCAATGAGTTGCTTGGTGCCTTAATTCCCTCTTGTGAATAGTCTTCGGAGGAGAGGGAAATTGGAGCAAGAAGACGTGTGCATGGGGAAGAGAAAGAGGGGTCACATGTAACTTTAGTAGGAAGATTAATCTCAGAAAAAAAATTGATTTAGCTGTGTAAGCATTGAATGCTCTCAAAACAAATATTACAATCCATCTTATTTTATTCATGAAAGGAGCTCTGAAAATGAAGAAAATATGACGTAGTCCTTGACGACTACTTGTTCATGGTCTCAACTAGTTTATATGTAATACATATTTTAATTTTTTAATTTATCAGAAACAATTAATAACAGTTGATTATGTATCATATCATATATCAAGTAGTCATTCAAGATTATCTAATAAGTTTTTCCTAAGGATGTGTATGGTGTGTGGCATTTTTTTTCACAAAAAAGTTTCCTTTTTTGTTAGATAAAAAAGAAAATGTTTTGTTTTTAAATTAAAAAATTATTATATTAAGATGGAATCTAAAAATACATTTAAACATGTAACCACTAAGTAAGCTGGTTTTTCTAGTTTAATCAATAGTTTCTAGATCCCTAAGTATTTTGCAACTCTCTAATTTTCTTAGCTTACTGTTTTCTGGTAAATCCTCAGCCACCTTACTTTTCGTTTGCTGCATGTCTTGATTCTTATTATGTGGTTGGCTTTGATCTATTGGATTTAAAACAAGAAATCTATTGCCTGTTAACCCTTATAATCGATTGTTTTCTCGGAAATTTGATGATTTTATGGTTTGTACAGCCACCTCTCTTAGAATTTGGGGGGAATCTGCGTCCACCTTCAACAATTTATATGAACCTTCACTATGATAAACATATTGAAAACTTTCCACAAAGGCCTGGTAAACCCGAATGCAGCTATTTCTTAAAAGCAGGACTCTGCAAGTTCAACTCTACTTGTAAATTTCACCATCCAAAGGATAGGTTTGCAAGATTATTTCCAATGAGCGACCTCAATGACAAGGGTCTACCATTGAGACCAGTAAGTTATTTTATTTTATTATACTGCTTTTTTTTGCTTACATGGAGATTGTAAAAATTAAAAGCTTGTTCTTACTTTTGTAAGGTACACCCTTAAAAATAAGGATGGAGAATTCAGTGATGATTTTCAAATGAAAAACTCCACCCTGATGATCCTATATACCCCTTTTTGGTTGATATGCATGCATTAATGTATTATATTGTCTATGTGTTCAGGGCTCTTGCTTCTAAGATTTGTGCAAATATACTAGAGATTATTGCGTTTCTGATTAGGGAAAGACAACTTCTTATATATGCTTTCTAGTTTATTTAGTCTATGCTTAACATATTATTATGAAATTCAATACCAGAATGTTTGCCGGCATTACATCAGTCACGAAACTTGCAAATATGGAGCAGCTTGTATCTTCCACCACCCTCAACTATCGCTGGACCTCATCGACATCCCGTGAACACAAACTCAGCAAGTAATAGTATTGATGTGACTGAAAATAAAGGTGCCAATGTGATGGGAATTAGTAGTCTATAAAAACATTTTCTGGCTCTAAGTATGCATGTCTCACCCAAAATTTGGAATTATCTTCTCAAAGACATGACAACTTTTTTTTTTTTAAATTTCACTAGTTATGCCTATGGTGACATGAGATTGCCAGAATATTGCATTGTATATGCCTAAATCGTAATAGAAGTATTGTTACAGGTTACATGCAGATTATCTTTTGCTTCTGGTTTTTGTTTTCTGACTTGGATCATTATTAGATTATGGTTGTGTTGGTGTAAAATGAGATTGAATGTGGATTTTCTTGTTTTTATATCATGGTTGTCTGAATGCGTGTGTTGAAACTAAAGTGATCCCATTTCACCTTAAATAAAATTGTACCTTTATTGGGACCGAAAATAGTATTTAATAATGGAAATAGAATCAACATCAACATCAACAACATCTTTAACCCAACTTAATTGGGGTCGATGGTAGATGAACACAATGATAAATCGAATATAGGCCAAAAGAGAGAAACAAAGTTAAAATAAAAGACTGGTGAAAGAAGAAAAGAAGAGGAAAAGAACTAAATAAGGGAACGAATGGAACATAGAACTGCTAATGGATTTAACTCTCCACCGGGCTTATAGCTTTTCTCCACTCCGTCCTAAGACATACATTCCACCAATCTATATCCCACTCCATTAGGTCTTGTTTTACTACCTTTCCCCAGGTAAGTTTCGGTCGACCTCCACCTCTCTTTGTATTTAGCTCTTGGTAACAAACTCTTGTTCTTACAGGAGCATCCAGTGGCCATTTCATAACGTGCCCAAACCATCTCCATTTATTCTCCATCATCTTTTCACATACCGATACCATTGATACTTTTGTAGTTTTTTTTTACATTGTCTCTGTTTAGTGTTTTTTCCTTCATTTCTTTACACATATGAAAGAACTCATTTCATGAGAATTTTATATCGGAAAAGCTATTGGTTCTAAAGAAAAAAATTTGCCATTTTCTCATCATTCAAATATGCTTGGCAGAGTGAAGCGAGCATTAGGATTCAGAATAATTGTATCATAGATAACAATTTCTTTTAATTGTTGTATAAGCTAAGATAGGTGCGGGCTTGAAACTTGAGTCAATTAGTTAGGTACACCCTTAAAAATAAGGATGAAGAATTCAGTGATGATTTTCAAATGAAAAACTCCACCCTGATGATCCTATATACCCCTTTTTGGTTGATATGCATGCATTACTATATGTATTATATTGTATATGTGTTCAGGGCTTTTGCTTCTATGATTTGTGCAAATCTACTAGAGATTATTGCGTTTCTGATTAGGGAGAGACAACTTCTTGTATATGCTTTCTAGTTTCTTTCGTCTATGCTTAATATATTATTACGAAATTCAATACCAGAATGTTTGCCAACATTAAATCAGTAACGGAACTTGCAAAAGTGGAGCAGCTTGTATCTTTCACCACCCTCAACTATCGCTGGACATCATCGACATCCCGTGAACACAAACTCAGCTAGTAATAGTATTGATGTGGCTGAAAATAAAGGTATCAATCTGATGGGAATCAGTAGTCTGTGTAAACATTTTCTTGCTCTAAGTATGCATGTCTCACCCAAAATTTGTAATTATCTTCTCAAAGACCAGATAACTTTTTTTTTTTTAAATTTCACTAGTTATGCCTATGGTGACATGAGATTGGCAGAATATAGCATTGTATATGCCTAAATCGTAATAGAAGTTTTGTTACAGGTTACATGCAAATTATCTTTTGCTTTTGGTTTTTGTTTTCTGACTTGGACCATTATTAGATTATTGTTGTGCTGGTGTAAAATGAGATTGAATGTGGATTTTCTTGTGTTTTCTATCATGGTTTTCTGAATGCGTGTGTTAAAACCAAAGTGATCCCATTTCACCTGAAATAAAATTGTACCTTTTTTGGGACCAAAAATAGTATTTAATAATGGAAATAGAATCAACATCAACATAAACAACATCTTTAACCCAATTTAATTGGGGTCGGTGGTAGATGACCAAAATGATAAATCGAAAATAGGCCATAAGAGAGAAACAAAGCTAAAACAAAAGAATGGTGAAAGGAGAAAAGATGAGGAAAAAAATTAAACAAGGGAACGAATAGAACATAGAACTATTAATGGGTTTCATTTTCCACCAAGCTTATAGCTTTTCTCCACTCCATCCTAAGACATACCGTCCGCCAATCTATATCTCACTCCATTAGGTCTTATTTTACTACCTTTCCCCAGGTAAGTTTCGGTCGACCTCTACCTCCCTTTGTATCTAGCTCTTGGTAATAAACTCTTGTTCTTACAGGTGGTTCCAGTGGCCGTCTCATAACGTGCCCAAACCATCTCCATCTATGCTCCCTCATCTTTTCACATACCGATACCACTGATACTTTTGTAGTTTTTTTTTACACTGTCTCTGTTTAGGGTTTTTTCCTTCATTTCTTTACACATATGAAAGAACTCATTTGATGTGAATTTTAGATCGGAAAAGCTATTGGTTCTGAAGAAAAAAAATTGCCATTTTCTCATCATTCAAATATGCTTGGCAGACTGAAGCGAGCATTAGGATTCAGAAGAATTGTATCATAGATAACAATTTCTTTTAATTGTTGTTTAAGCTAAGATAGGTGGGGGCTTGAAACTTGAGTCAATTAGTTAGGTACACCCTTAAAAATAAGGATGAAGAACTCAGTGATGATTTTCAAATGAAAAACTCCACCTTACTTTTCGTTTGCTGAATGTCTTGATTCTTATTATGTGGTTGGCTTTGATCTATTGGATTTAAAACAAGAAATCTATTGCCTGTTAACCCTTATAATCGATTGTTTTCTTGGAAATTTGATGATTTTATGGTTTGTACAGCCACCTCTCTTAGAATTTGGGGGGAATCTGTGTCCACCTTCAACAATTTATATGAACCTTCACTATGATAAACATATTGAAAACTTTCCACAAAGGCCTGGTAAACCCGAATGCAGCTATTTCTTAAAAGCAGGACTCTGCAAGTTCAACTCTACTTGTAAATTTCACCATCCAAAGGATAGGTTTGCAAGATTATTTCCAATGAGCGACCTCAATGACAAGGGTCTACCTTTGAGACCAGTAAGTTATTTTATTTTATTATACTGCTTTTTTTTTGCTTACATGGAGATTGTAAAAATTAAAAGCTTGTTCTTACTTTTGTAAGGTACACCTTTAAAAATAAGGATGGAGAATTCAGTGATGATTTTCAAATGAAAAACTCCACCCTGATGATCCTATATACCCCTTTTTGGTTGATATGCATGCATTAATGTATTATATTGTATATGTGTTCAGGGCTCTTGCTTCTAAGATTTGTGCAAATATACTAGAGATTATAGTGTTTCTGATTAGGGAAAGACAACTTCTTATGTATGTTTTCTAGTTTCTTCAGTCTATGCTTAACATATTATTATGAAATTCAATACCAGAATGTTTGCCGGCATTACATCAGTCACAGAACTTGCAAATATGGAGTAGCTTGTATCTTCCACCACCCTCAACTATCGCTGGACATCATCGACATCCCGTGAACACAAACTCAGCTAGTAATAGTATTGATGTGGCTGAAAATAAAGGTGCCAATGTGATGGGAATTAGTAGTCTATAAAAACATTTTCTGGCTCTAAGTATGCATATCTCACCCAAAATTTGGAATTATCTTCTCAAAGACATGACAACTTTTTTTTTTTAAATTTCACTAGTTATGCCTATGGTGACATGAGATTGCCAGAATATTGCATTGTATATGCCCAAATCGTAATAGAAGTATTGTTACAGGTTACATGCAGATTATCTTTTGCTTCTGGTTTTTGTTTTCGGACTTGGATCATTATTAGATTATGGTTGTGCTGGTGTAAAATGAGATTGAATGTGGACTTTCTTGTTTTTCTATCATGGTTGTCTGAATGCGTGTGTTGAAACTAAAGTGATCCCATTTCACCTTAAATAAAATTGTACCTTTTTTGGGACCGAAAATAGTATTTAATAATGTAAATAGAATCAACATCAACATCAACAACATCTTTAACCCAACTTAATTGGGGTCGGTGGTAGATGAACCCAATGATAAATAGAATATAGGCCAGAAGAGAGAAACAAAGTTAAAATAAAAGACTGATGAAAGAAGAAAAGAAGAGGAAAAGAACTAAACAAGGAAATGAATGGAACATAGAACTGCTAATGGATTTAACTCTCCACTAGGCTTATAGTTTTTCTCCACTCCGTCCTAAGATATACCTTCCACCATTCTATATCCCACTCCATTAGGTCTTGTTTTACTAACTTTCCCTAGGTAAGTTTCGATCGACCTCCACCTCTCTTTTATTTAGCTCTTGGTAACAAACTTTTGTTCTTACAGGAGCATCTAGTGGCCGTTTCATAACGTGCCCAAACCATCTCCATCTATTCTCCATCATCTTTTCACATACCGGTACCATTGATACTTTTGTAGTTTTTTTACTCTGTCTCTGTTTAGTGTTTTTTCCTTCATTTCTTTACACATATGAAAGAACTCATTTCATGAGAACTTTAGATCGGAAAAGCTATTGATTATGAAGAAAAAAATTTGTCATTTTCTCGTCATTCAAATATGCTTGGCAGAGTGAAGCGAGCATTTGGATTCAGAATAATTGTATCACAGATAACAGGTTCTTTTAATTGTTGTTTAAGCTAAGATAGGCGGGGGCTTGAAACTTGAGTTAGTTAGTTAGGTACACCCTTAAAATAAGGATGAAGAATTCGGTGATGATTTTCAAATGAAAAACTCCACCCTGATGATCCTATATACCCCTTTTTGGTTGATATGCATGAATTAATGTATTATATTGTATATGTGTTCAGGGCTCTTGCTTCTATGATTTGTGCAAATATACTAGAGATTATTGCATTTCTGATTAGGGAAAGACAACTTCTTATATATGCTTTCTAGTTTCTTTAGTCTATGCTTAATATATTATTACGAAATTCAGTACCAGAAAGTTTGCCGACATTACATCAGTTACAGAACTTGCAAAAGTGGCGCAGCTTGTATCTTCCACCACCCTCAACTACCGCTGGACATCATCGACATCCCGTGAACACAAACTCAGCTAGTAATAGTATTGATGTGGCTGAAAATAAAGGTGTCAATGTGATGGGAATCAGTAGTCTGTGTAAACATTTTCTTGCTCTAAGTATGCATGTCTCACCCAAAATTTGTAATTATCTTCTCAAAGACATGATAACTTTTTTTTTTTAAAATTTCACTAGTTATGCCTATGGTGACATGAGATCGGCAGAATATAGCATTGTATATGCCTAAATCGTAATAGAAGTTTTGTTACAGGTTACATGGAGATTATCTTTTGCTTCTGGTTTTGTTTTCTGACTTGGACCATTATTAGATTATTGTTGTGCTGGTGTAAAATGAGATTGAGTGTGAATTTTCTTGTTTTTCTATCATGGTTGTCTGAATGCGTGTGTTAAAAGTAAAGTGATCCCGTTTCACCTGAAATAAAATTGTACCTTGTTTGGGACCAAAAATAGTATTTAATAATGGAAATAGAATCAACATCAACATCAACATAAACAACATCTTTAACCCAACTTAATTGGGGTCGGTGGTAGATGGACCCAATGATAAATCGAAAATAGGCGAAAGAGAGAAACAAAGCTAAAACAAAAGAATGGTGAAAGGATAAAAGATGAGGAAAAAAACTACACAAGGGAACGAATAGAACATAGAACTACTAATGGGTTTCACTCTCAACCAAGCTTATAGCTTTTCTCCACTTCATCCTAAGACATACCGTCCACCAATCTATATCTCACTCCATTAGGTCTTGTTTTACTACCTTTTCCCAGGTAAGTTTCGGTCGACGTCTACCTCTCTTTATATCTAGCTCTTGGTAACAAACTCTTGCTCTTACAGGAGGTTCCAGTGGCCGTCTCATAACGTGCCAAAACCATCTCAATCTATGCTCCCTCATCTTTTCACATACCCGTACCACTGATACTTTTGTAGTTTTTTTTTTACATTGTCCCTGTTTAGGGTTTTTTCCTTCATTTCTTTACACATTAGTCACAGAACCTGCAAATATGGAGCAACTTGTATCTTCCACCACCCTCAACTATCATCGAACAACATCGACATCCCGTGAACACAACTCAGCTAGTAATAGTATTGATATGGCTGAAAATAAAGGTGGTAATGTGATGGGAATCAGTAGTTTGTGTAAACATTTTCTGGCTCTAAGTATGCATGTCTAACCAAAAATTTGTACTTATCTTCTCAAAGACATGATAACTTTTTTTTTAAATTTCACTAGTTGTGCCTAATGTGACATGGGTTTGGCAGAATATAGCATTGTATATGCCTAAATCGTAATCGAAGTTTTGTTACAGGTTACATGCAGATTATCTTTTGCTTCTGGTTTTTGTTTTCTGACTTGGATAATTATTATATTATGGTTGTGCTGGTGTAACATGAGATTGAATGTGGATTTTCTTGTTTTTCTATCCTGGTTTTCTGAATGCATGTGTTAAAACTAAAGTGATCCCGTTTCACGTGAAATAAAATTATACCCTTTTTGGGACCGAAAATAGTATTTAATAGTGGAAATAGAATCAACATCAACATCAACATCAACAACATCTTTAACCCAAGTTAATTGGGGTTGGTGGTAGATGAACCCAATGATAAATTGAAAATAGGCCAAAAGAGAGAAACAAAGCTAAAATAAAAGAATGGTGAAAGGAGAAAAGAAGAGGAAAAGAACTAAACAAGGGAACGAATGGAACATAGAACCACTAATGGGTTTCACTCTCCACCAAGCTTATAGCTTTTCTCCACTCCATCCTAAGACATACCGTCCGCCAATCTATATCCCACTCCATTAAGTCTTGGTTTACTACCTTTCTCCCGATAAGTTTCGGTCGACCTCTACCTTTCTTTGAATTTAGCTCTTGGTAACAAACTCTTGTTCTTACAGAAGCATCCTGTGGCCGTCTCATAACGTGCTCAAACCATCTCCATCTATGCTCCCTAATCTTTTCACACACCGGTAGCATTGATACTTTTGTAGTATTTTTTCCACTATCTCTGTTTAGTGTTTTTTCCTTCATTTCTTTACACATATGAAAGAACTCATTTCATTAGAATTTTAGATCGGAAAAGGTATTGGTTTTGAAGAAAAAAAATTGCAATTTTCTCATCATTCAAATATGGTTGCCAGAGTGAAGCGAGCATTTGGATTCAGAATAATTGTATCACAAATAACAATTTCTTTTAATTGTTGTTTAAGCTAAGATAGGTGGAGGCTTGAAACTTAAGTTAGTTAGTTAGGTACACCCTTAAAAATAAGGATGAAGAATTCAGTGATGATTCTCAAATGAAAAACTCCACCTTGATGATCCTATATACCCCATTTTGGTTGACATGCATGCATTAATGTATTATATTTTATATGTGTTCCTCTCTTGCTTCTAAGATTTGTGCAAATCTACTAGTAATTATTGCGTTTCTGATTAGGGAAAGACAACTTCTTATATATGCTTTCTAGTTTTTTTAGTCTATGCTTAATATCTTATTATGAAATTCAGTACCAGAATGTTTGTCGACAATACATCAGTCACAGAACTTGCAAAAGTGGAGCAGCTTGTATCTTCCACCACCCTCAACTATCGCTGGAAATCATTGACAACCCGTGAACACAAACTTAGCTAGTAATAGTATTGATGTGGCTGAAAATAAAGGTGCCAATGTGATGGGAATCAGTAGTCTTTGGAAACGTTTTCTTGCTCTAAGTATGCATGTCTCACCCAAAATTTGTAATTATCTTCTCAAAGACATGATAACCTTTTTTTTTAAAAAAAAATTTCACTAGTTGTGCCTAATGTGACATGAGATTGGCAGAATATAGCATTGTACACGACTAAATCGTAATAGAAGTTTTGTTACAGGTTACATGCAGATTATCTTTTGCTTCTGGTTTTTGTTTTCTAACTTGGATCATTATTAGATTATGGTTGTGCTGGTGTAAAACGAGATTGAATGTGGATTTTGTTGTTTTTCTATCATGGTTGTATGTATGCGTATGTTAAAACTAACGTGATCCCATTTCACCTGAAATAAAATTGTACCCTTTTTGGGACCGAAAATAGTATTTAATAATGGAAATAGAATCAACATCAACATCAACAACATCTTTAACCCAAATTAATTGGGGTCGGTGGTAGATGAACCAAATGATAAATTGAAAATAGGCGAAAAGAGAGAAACAAAGCTAAAATAAAAGAATGATGAAAGGAGAAAAGAAGAGGAAAAGAGCTAAACAAGGGAACGAATGAAACATAGAGTTACTAATGGGTTTCACTATCCACCAAGCTTATAGCTTTTCTCCACTTCATCCTAAGACATACCGTCCCCCAATCTATATCTCACTCCATTAGGGCTTGTTTTACTACCTTTTCCCAGGTAAGTTTCGGTCGACCTCTACCTCTATTTGTATCTAGCCCTTGGTAACAAATTCATGTTCTAACAGTAGGTTCTAGAGGCCATCTCATAAAGTGCCCAAATCATCTCAATCTATGCTCCCTCATCTTTTCACTTACCGATACCACTAATACTTTTGTAGTTTTTTTACAGTCTCTGTTTAGGGTTTTCTCCTTCATTTCTTTACACATATGAAAGAACTCATTTCATGAGAATTTTAGATTGGAAAAGCTATTAGTTCTGAAGAAAAAAATTTGCCATTTTCTCAACATTCTAATATGCTTGGCAGAGTGAAACAAGCATTTGAATTCAGAATAATTTTATCATAGATAACAATTTCTTTTAATTGTTGTTTAAGCTAAGAAAGGTGGGGGCTTGAAACTTGAGTCAGTTAGTTAGGTACACTCTTAAAAATAAGGGTGAACAATTCAGTGATGATTTTCAAATGAAAAACTCCACCCTGATGATCCTATATACCGCTTTTTGGTTGATATGCATGCATTAATGTATTATATTGTACATGTGTTCAGGGCTCTGGCTTCTAAGATTTGTGCAAATATACTAGAGATTATTGCGTTTCTGATTAGGGGAAGACAACTTCTTATATATGCTTTCTAGTTTCTTTAGTCTATGCTTAATATATTATTATGAAATTCAGTACCAGAATGTTTACCGGCATTACATCAGTCACAGAACTTGCAAAAGTGGAGCAGCTTGTATCTTCCACCACCCTTAACTACCGCTGGACATCATCGACATCCCATGAACACAAACTCAGCTAGTAATAGTATTGATGTGGCTGAAAATAAAGGTGCCAATGTGATGGGAATCAGTAGTCTGTGTAAACATTTTCTTGCTCTAAGTATGCAGGTCTCACCCAAAATTTGTAATTATCTTCTCAAAGACATGATGACTTTTTTTTTTTTTTTAAATTTCACTAGTTATGCCTATGGCGACATGAGATTGGCAGAATATAGCATTGAATATGCCTAAATAGTAATAGAAGTTTTGTTACAGGTTACATGCAGATTATCTTTTGCTTCTGGTTTTTGTTTTCTGACTTGGAGCATTATTAGAATATGCATGTGCTGGTGTAAAATGAGATTGAATGTGGGTTTTCTTGTTTTTCTATCATGTTGTCTGAAAATGCGTGTGTTAAAACTAAAGTGATCCCGTTTCACCTCAAATAAAATTGTACCTTTTTTGGGACCGAAAATAGTATTTAATAATGGAAATAGAATCAACATTAATATCAACATCAATAGCAACTTTAACCCAACTTAATTGGGGTCGGTGGTAGATGAACCCAATGATAAATCGAAAATAGGCCAAAAGAGAGAAAACAAAGTTAAAATAAAAGAATGGTGAAAGGAGAAAACAAGCGGAAAAGAACTAAACAAGGGAACGAATGGAACATAGAACTGGTAATGGGTTTAACTCTCCACCAAGCTTATAGCTTTTCTCCACTCCGTCCTAAGCCATACCGTTCGCCAATCTATATCCCACTCCATTAGGTCTTGTTTTACTAACTTTTCCTAGGTAAGTTTCGGTCGACCTCTACCTCTCTTTGTATCAAGCTCATGGTAACAAATCCTTATTCTTACAGGAGCATCCAGTGGCCATCTCATAATGTGCCCAATCCATCTCCATCTAAGCTCCTGATCTTTGCACATATTGGTACCATTGATACTTTTGTAGTTTTTTTACACTGTCTCTGTTAAGTGTTATTTCGTTCACTTTTATGCAGATATGAAAGAACTCATTTTATGAGAATTTTAGATCGGAAAAGCTATTGGTTCTGAAGAAAAAAAATTTCCATTTTCTCGTCATTCAAATATGCTTTGCAGAGTGAAGCGAGCATTTGGATTCATAATCATTGTATCATAGATAACAATTTCTTTTAATTGTTGTTTAAGATAAGATAGGTGGGGGCTTGAAACTTGAGTTAGTTAGTTACGTACACCCTCAAAAATAAGGATGAAGAATTCAGTGATGATTTTCAAATGAAAAACTCCACCCTGATGATCCTATATACCCCTTTTTGGTTGAGATGCATGCATTAATGTATTATATTGTATATGTGTTCAAGGGTCTTGCTTCTAAGATTTGTGCAAATATACTAGAGATTATTGCGTTTCTGATTAGGGAAAGACAACTTCTTATATATGCTTTCTAGTTTCTTTAGTATATGCTTAATATATTATTATGAAATTCTGTACCAGAATGTTTGCCGGCATTACATCAGTCACGGAACTTGCAAAAATGGAGCAACTTGTTTCTTTCACCACCCTCAACTATCGTTGGACATCATCGACATCCCGTGAACACAAACTCAGCTAGTAATAGTATTGATGTTGCTGAAAATAAAGGTGTCAATGTGATAGGAATCAGTAGTCTGTGAAAACATTTTCTGGCTCTAAGTAGGCATGTCTCACCCAAAATTTGGAATTATCTTATCAAAGACATGATAACTTTTTTTTTTTTAAATTTCACAAGTTATGCCTAATGTGACATGAGATTGGCAGAATATAGCATTGTATATGCCTAAATCATAATACAAGTTTTGTTACAGATTACATGCAGTTATCTTTTGCTGCTGGTTTTTGTTTTCTGACTTGGATCATTATTAGATTATGGTTGTGCTGGTGTAAAATAAGATTGAATGTGGATTTTCTTGTTTTCTATCATGGTTGTCTGAATGCGTGTGTTAAAACAAAAGTGATCATGTTTCACATGAAATAAAAGTGTATCTTTTGGGGGACCAAAAATAGTATTTAATAATGGAAATAGAATCAACATCAACAACATCTTTAACCCAACTTAATTGGGGTCGGTGGTAGATGAACCCAATGATAAATCTAAAATAGACCAAAAGAGAGAAACAAAGCTAAATCAAACGAATGGTGAAAGGAGAAAAGAAGAGGAAAAGAACTAAACAAGGGAAGGAATGGAACATAGAACTACTAATGGGTTTCACTCTCCAGCAAGCTTATAACTTTTGTCCACTCCATCCTAAGACATACCGTCCGCCAATCTATATCGCACTCCATTAGGTCTTGTTGTACTACCTTTCCCCAGGTAAGTTTCGATGGACCTCTACCTTTGTTTGTATATAGCTTTTGGTAACAAACTTTTGTTCTTACAGGAGCTTCCAGTGGCTGTCTCATACCGTGTCGAAACCATCTCCATCAATGCTCCCCCATCGTTTCACATACCGGTACCTTTGATACTTTTGTAGTTGTTTTTAAACTGTCTCTGTTTAGGGTTTTTTCCTTCATATCTTTACACATATGAAAGAACTCATTTCATGAGAATTTTAGATCGGAAAAGTTGTTGGTTCTGAAGAAAAAAAGTTGCCATTTTCTCATCATTCAAATATGCTTGGAAGACTGAAGCGAGCATTAGGATTTAGAATAATTGTATCATAGATAACAATTTCTTTTAATTATTGTTTAAGCTAAGATAGGTGGGGGCTTGAAACTTGAGTCGGTTAGTTAGGTACACCCTTAAAAATAAGGATGAAGAATTCAGTGATGATTTTCAAATGAAAAACTCCACCCTGATGATCCTATATACCCCATTTTGGTTGACATGCATGCATTAATGTATTATATTTAGGGATGGAAATAGGCCAGGCCGCCTATCAGGGGCCTTTGGCCTGGTCTGTTTAAGGCCTGTCTTGGCCTAACTTGTTTATTATAAAGGTCAGGTTTAGGCTTTTTAAAAAGCCTATCTAAATAAAAGGCCGGGCTCAAGCTTTACAAAAAGCCTGTGAGGCCTGCCAGGCTAGCCTATATATATATATATTAAAATTAAAAATATATAAATCAATCTTTTTAAAAAAGAAATAAAATAAGATAAGATAAAATCTAAATAGCCTATCTTACTTAAAAGATAAAATATAAAATAGGAAATTTGAAATCTTTGTAGTAGGTTTGTAAAAAAGCACACATATATATATATATATATATATATATATTAAAACTAAAAAATATAAATCAATCTTTTTTTAAAAAAATAATTAAAATAAGATAAGATACGTAATCTACTTGAAAGATAAAAAATAAAAAATAAAATGTGTAGGTTTGTAAATTGTATAAATAGGCTTTTTAATAGGCTCGTAAGCCAAGCCAGACTTTTAAATAGGCTAGGTCAAGCCTAAAAAAAAAGCCTATAACAGGTAAATAGGCTAGGCTAGACTTGATGTTTTTAAATAAGGCCAAGGCCAGGCCTAACCAAGCCTGGCCTGGCCTGGCCTATTTCCATCCCTAATTATATTGTATATGTGTTCAGGGCTCTTGCTTCTAAGATTTGTGCAAATCTACTAGAGATTATTGCGTTTCTGATTAGGGAAAGACAACTTTTTATATATGTTTTCTAGTTCTTTAGTATATGCTTGATAGAATATTATGAAATTCAGTACCAGAATGTTTGCCGGCATTACATCGGTCACGGAACTTTCAAAAGTGGAGTAGCTTGTTTCTTTCACCACCCTCAACTATCATTGGACACCATCGACATCCCGTGAACACAAACTCAGCTAGTAATAGTATTGATGTGGCTGAAAATAAAGGTGCCAATGTGATGGGAATCAGTAGTCTTTGTAAACATGTTCTCGCTCTAAGTATGCATGTCTCACCCAAAATTTGGAATTATCTTCTCAAAGACAAGATAACTTTTTTTAAAAAAAAAAGTTCACTAGTTATGCCTAATGTGACATGAGATTGGAAGAATATAGCATTGTATATGCCTAAGTCGAAATAGAAGTTTTCTTACAGGTTACATGCAAATTATCTTTTGCTTCTGGTTTTTGTTTCATGACTTGGATCATTATTAGATTATGGTTGTGCTGGTGTAAAATGAGATTGAATGCGGATTTTCTTGTTTTTCTATCATCGTTGTCTAAATGCGTGTGTTAAAACTAAAGTGATCCCGTTTCACCTGAAATAACATTGTACCTTTTTTGCGAACAAAAATAGTATTTAATAATGGAAATAGAATCAACATCAACAACATCTTTAACCCACATTAATTGGAGTCGATGGTAGATGAACCCAATGATAAATCGAAAATAGGCTAAAACAGAGAAATAAAGTTAATATAAAAGAATGGTGAAAGGAGAAAATAAGAGGAAAATAACTAAACAAGGGAACGAATGGAATATAGAAATACTAATGGGTTTAACTCTCCACCAAGCTTATAGGTTTTCTCCACTCCGTCTTAAGACATACGGTCCGCCAATCTATATCCCACTCCATTAGTTCTTGTTTTACTACCTTTCCCCAAGTAAGTTTTGGTCGACCTCTACCTCTCTTTGTATCTAGCTCTTGGTAACAAACTCTTGTTCTTACAGGAGCATCTAGTAGGCGTCTCATAACGTGCCAAAACCATCTCCATCTATGCTCCGTATCTTTTCACATACTGCTACCATTGATACTTTTGTAGTTTTTTTACACTGTCTCTGTTTAGTGTTTTTTCCTTCACTTCTATGCAGATATGAAAGAACTCATTTCATGAGAATTTTAGATCGGAAAAGCTATTGGTTCTGAAGAAAAAAAATTGTCATTTTCTCATCATTCAAATATGCTTGGCAAAGTGAAGCGAGCATTTGGATTCAGAATAATTGTATCATAGATAACAATTTCTTTAAATTGTTGTTTAAGCTAAGATAGGTGGAGGCTTGAAACTTGAGTCAGGTAGTTAGGTACACCCTTAAAAATAAGGATGAAGAATTTAGTGATGATTTTCAAATGAAAAACTCCACCCTGATGATCCTATATACCCCTTTTTGGTTGATATGCATGCATTAATGTGTTATATTGTATATGTGTTCAGGTCTCTTGCTTCTAAGATTTGTGCAAATCTACAAGTAATTATTGCGTTTTTGATTGGGGAAAGGCAACTTCTTATATATGCTTTCTAGTTTCTTTAGGATATGCTTAATATATTATTATGAAATTCAGTACCAAAATCTTTGTCAGCATTACATCAGTCACGGAACTTGCAAATGTGGAGCAGCTTGTATCTTCCACCACACTCAACTATCGCTGGACATCATCGACATCCCGTGAACACAAACTGAGCTAGTGACAATATTGATGTGGTTGGAAAAAAAAGGTGCCAATGTGATGGGAATCAGTTGTCTGTAAAAATATTTTCTGGCTCTAAGTATGCATGTCTCACCCAAAATTTGGAATTATCTTCTCAAAGACATGATAACTTTTTTTTTTCAAAATCTCACTAGTTATGTCTAATGTGACATGAGATTGGTAAAATATTGCATTGTATATGCCTAAATCGAAATAGAAGTTTTGTTACAAGCTACATGCATATTATCTTTTGCTTCTGGTTTTTGTTTTCTGACTTGGATCATTATTAGATTATGGTTGTGCTGGTGTAAAATGAGATAGAATGTGGATTTTCTTGTTTTTCTATCATGGTTGTCTGAACGCGTGTGTTAAAACTAAAGTGATCCCGTTTCACCTGAAATAACATTGCACCTTTTTTGCGAACGAAAATAGTATTTAATAATGGAAATAGAATTAACATCAACATCAACAACATCTTTACCCCAACTTAATTGGGGTCGGTGGTAGATGAACCCAATGATAAATCGAAAATAGGCCAAAAGAGAGAAACAAAGTTAAAATAAAAGAATGGTGAAAGGAGAAAATAAGAGGAAAATAACTAAACAAGGGAACGAATGGAACATAGAACTACTAATGGGTTTAACTCTCCACCAAGCTTATAGGTTTTCTCCACTCCGTCCTAAGACATACCGTCCGCCAATCTATATCTCACTCTATTAGGTCTTGTTTTACTACCTTTCCCCAGGTAAGTTTCGGTCGACCTCTACCTCTCTTTGTATCTAGCTCTTGGTAACAAACTCTTGTTCTTACACTGTCTCTGTTTAGTGTTTTTTCCTTCACTTCTATGCAGATATGAAAGAACTCATTTCATGAGAATTTTAGATAGGAAAAGCTATTGGTTTTGAAGAAAAAAAATTGTCATTTTCTCATCAGTCAAATATGCTTGCCAGAGTGAAGCGATCATTAGGATTCAGAATAATTGTATCATAGATAACAATTTCTTTTAATTGTTGTTTAAGCTAAGATAGGTGGAGGCTTGAAACTTGAGTCAGGTAGTTAGGTACACCCATAAAAATAAGGATGAAGAATTCAGTGATGATTTTCAAATGAAAAACTCCACCCTGATGATCGTATATACCCCTTTTTGGTTGATATGCATGCATTAATGTGTTATATTGTATATGTGTTCAGGTCTCTTGCTTCTAAGATTTGTGCAAATCTACAAGTAATTATTGCGTTTTTGATTGGGGAAAGGCAACCTCTTATATATGCTTTCTAGTTTCTTTAGGATATGCTTAATATATTATTATGAAATTCAGTACCAAAATCTTTGTCAGCATTACATCAGTCACGGAACTTGCAAATGTGGAGCAGCTTGTATCTTCCACGACCCTCAACTATCGCTGGACATCATCGACCTCCCGTGAACACAAACTGAGCTAGTAATAATATTTATGTGGTTGGAAAAAAAGGTGCCAATGTGATGGGAATTAGTAGTCTGTAAAAACATTTTCTGGCTCTAAGTATGCATGTCTCACCCAAAATTTGGAATTATCTTCTCAAAGACATGATAACCTTTTTTTTTTTTTCAAAATCTCACTAGTTATGTCTAATGTGACATGAGATTGACAAAATATTGCATTGTATATGCCTAAATCGAAATAGAGGTTTTGTTACAAGCTACATGCATATTATCTTTTGCTTCTGGTTTTTGTTTTCTGACTTGGATCATTATTAGATTATGGTTGTGCTGGTGTAAAATGAGATTGAATGTGGATTTCCTTGTTTTTCTATCATGGTTGTCTGAATGCGTGTGTTAAAACTAAAGTGACCGCGTTTCACCTAAAATAAAATTGTACCTTTTTTGGGATCGAAAATAGGCCAAAAGAGAGAAACAAAGCTAAAACAAAAGAATGGTGAAAGGAGAAAAGAAGAGGAAAAGAGCTAAACAAAGGAACGAATGGAACATAGAACTATCAATGGGTTTAACTCTCCACCAGGCTTATAGCTTTTCTCCACTCCGTCCAAAGACATACCTTCCGCCAATCTATATCCGACTCCATTAGGTCTTGTTTTACTACCTTTCCCCTTGTAAGTTTCGGTCGAACTCTACCTCTCTTTGTATCTAGCTCTTGGTAACAAACTCTTGTTCTTACAGGAGCATCCAATGGATGTCTCATAACGTGCCCAAACCATATCCATCTATGCTCCATCATCTTTTCACATATCGGTACCATTGACACTTTTCTAGTTTTTTTTACACTATCTCTTTTTAGTGTTTTTTCCTTCATTTCTTTACACATATGAAAGAACTCATTTTGTGAGAAATTTATATCGGAAAAGCTAATGGTTCTGAAGAAAAAAAATTGTCATTTTCTCATCATTCAAATATGCTTGGCAGAGTGAAGCGAGCATTTGGAATCAGAATAATTGTATCATAGATAACAATTTCTTTTAATTGTTGTTTAATCTAAGATAGGTGGGGGCTTGAAACTTGAGTCGGTTAGTTAGCTACACCCTCAAAAATAAGCATGAAGAATTCAGTGATGATTTTCAAATGAAAAACTCCACCCCGATGATCCTATATACCCTTTTTTGGTTGATATGCATACATTAATGTATTATATTGTATGTGTCGAGGGCTCTTGCTTCTAAGGTTTGTGCAAATCTACTAGAGATTATTGGGTTTCTGATTAGGGAAAGACAACTTATATATGATTTCTAGTTTCTTTAGGCTATGCTTAATATATTATTATGAAATTCAATACCAGAATCTTTGCCGGCATTACATCCGTCACGAAACTTGCAAATGTGGAGCAGCTTGTATCTTCCACCACCCTCAAATATCGCTGGACATCATCGACATCCCGTGAACACAAACTCAGCTAGTAATAGTATTGATGTGGCTAAAAATAAAGGTGCCAATGTGATGGGAATCAGTAGTCTGTGTAAACATTTTCTTGCTCTAAGTATGCATGTCTCCCCAAAAATTTGTAATTATCTTCTGAAAGACATGATAACCTTTTTTTTAAAAAAAATTCACTAGTTATGCCTAATGTGACATGAGATTGCCAGAATACAGCATTGTATATGCCTAAATCGTAATAGAAGTTTTGTTACAGATTACATGCATATTATCTTTTGCTTCGGGCTTTTGTTTTCTGACTTGGATCATTATTAGATTATGGTTGTGTTAGTGTAAAATGAGATTGAATGTGTATTTTCTTGTTTTTCTATCATGGTTGTCTGAATGCGTGTGTTAAAACTAAAGTGATCTCGTTTCACCTCAAACAAAATTGTACCCTTTTTGGGACCGAAAATAGTATTTAATAATGGAAATAGAATCAACATTAACATCAACATCAATAGCATCTTTAACCCAACTTAATTGGGGTCGGTGGTAGATGAACCAAATGATAAATTGAAAATAGGCCAAAAGAGAGAAACAAAGCTAAAATAAAAGAATGGTGAAAGGAGAAAAGAAGAGGAAAAGAACTAAACAAGGGAATGAATGAAACAGAGTTACTAATGGTCACTATCCACCAAGCTTATAGCTTTTCTCCATTCCATCCTAAGACATACTGTCCCCCAATCTATATCCCACTCTATTAGGGCTTGTTTTACTACATTTCCCCAGGTAAGTTTCGGTCGACCTCTACCTCTATTTGTATCTAGCTCTTGGTAACAAACTCATGTTCTGACAGGAGGTTCTAGAGGCCGTCTCATAATGTGCCCAAATCATCTCAATCTATGCTCCCTCATCTTTTCACTTACCGGTACCACTAATACTTTTGTAGTTTTTTTACACTGTCTCTATTTAGGGTTTTTTCCTTCATTTCTTTACACATATGAAAGAACTCATTTCATGAGAATTTTAGATTGGAAAAGCTATTAGTTCTGAAGAAAAAAATTTGCCATTTTCTAATCATTCTAATATGCTTGGCAGAGTGAAGCAAGCATTTGAATTCAGAATAATTTTATCATAGATAACAATTTCTTTTAATTGTTGTTTAAGCTAAGAAAGGTGGGGGCTTGAAACTTGAGTCAGTTAGTTAGGTACACTCTTAAAAATTAGGGTGAACAATTCAGTGATGATTTTCAAATGAAAAACTCCACCCTGATGATCCTATATACCACTTTTTGGTTGATATGCATGCATTAATGTATTATATTGTACATGTGTTCAGGGCTCTGGCTTCTAAGATTTGTGCAAATCTACTAGAGATTATTGCGTTTCTGGTTAAGGAAAGACAACTTCTTATATATGCTTTCTAGTTTCTTTAGTCTATGCTTAATATATTATTATGAAATTCAGTACCAGAATGTTTGCCAGCATTACATCAGTCACAGAACTTGCAAATGTGAAGCAGCTTGTATCTTCCACCACCCTCAACTATCGCTGGACATCATCGACATCCCATGAACACAAACTCAGCTAGTAATAGTATTGATGTGGCTGAAAATAAAGGTGCCAATGTGATGGGAATCAGTAGTCTGTGTAAACATTTTCTTGCTCTAAGTATGCAGGTCTCTCCCAAAATTTGTAATTATCTTCTCAAAGACATGATAACTTTTTTTTTTTTAAATTTCACTAGTTATGCCTATGGCGACATGAGATTGGCAGAATATAGCATTGAATATGCCTAAATAGTAATAGAATTTTTGTTACAGGTTACATGCAGATTATCTTTTGCTTCTAGTTTTTGTTTTCTGACTTGGATCATTATTAGAATATGCTTGTGCTGGTGTAAAATGAGATTGAATGTGGATTTTCTTGTTTTTCCATCATGGTTGTCTGAATGCGTGTGTTAAAACTAAAGTGATCCCGTTTCACCTCAAATAAAATTGTACCTTTTTTGGGACCGAAAATAGTGTTTAATAATGGAAATAAAATCAACATTAATATCAACATCAATAGCATCTTTAACCCAACTTAATTGGGGTCGGTGGTAGATGAACTCAATGATAAATCGAAAATAGGCCAACAGACAGAAACAAAGTTAAAATAAAAGAATGGTGAAAGGAGAAAACAAGCGGAAAAGAACTAAACAAGGTAATGAATGGAACATAGAACTGCTAATGGGTTTAACTCTCCACCAAGCTTATAGCTTTTCTCCACTCCGTCCTAAGCCATACCGTCCGCCAATCTGTATCTCACTCCATTAGGTCTTGTTTTACTAACTTTTCCCAGGTAAGTTTCGGTCGAGCTCTACCTCTCTTTGTATCAAGCTCTTGGTAACAAACCCTTGTTCTTACAGGAGCATCTAGTGGCCGTCTCATAACGTGCCCAAACCATCTCCATTTATGCTCTGCATCTTTTCACATACCGGTACCATTGATACTTTTGTTGTTTTTTTACACTGTCTTTGTTTAGTGTTTTTTCCTTCATTTCAATGCAGATATGAAAGAACTTATTTCATGAGAATTTTAGATCGGAAATGCTATTGGTTTTGAAGAAAACAAATTGCCATTTTCTCATAATTCAAATATGCTTGGCAGAGTGAAGCGAGCATTTAGATTCATAATCATTGTATCATAGATAACAATTTATTTTAATTGTTCTTTAAGCTAAGATAGGTGGGGCCTTGAAACTTGAGTGAGTTAGTTAGGTACGCCTTTAAAAATAAGGATGAAGAATTCACTGATGATTTTCAAATGAAAAACTCCACCTTGATGATCCTATATACCCCTTTTTGGTTGACATGCATGCATTAATGTATTATATTGTATATGTGTTCAGGGCTCTTGCTTCTAAGATTTGTGGCAATCTACTAGAGATTATTGCGTTTCTGATTAGGGAAAGACAACTTCTTATATTTGATTTCTAGTTTCTTTAGGCTATGCTTAATATATTATTATGAAATTCAGTACCAGAATCTTTGCCGGCATTACATTAGTCACGGAACTTGCAAATGTGGAGTAGCTTGTATCTTCCACCACCCTCAACTATCATTGGACATCATCGACATCCCGTGACCACAAACTCAGCTAGTAATAGTATTGATGTGGCTAAAATAAAAGGTGTCAATGTGATTGGAATCAGTAGTCTGTAAAAACATTTTCTGGCTCTACGTATGCATGTCTCACCCAAAATTTGGAATTATCTTCTCAAAGACATGATAACTTTTTTTTTTTAAAAAAAAATTCACTAGTTATGCCTAATGGGGCATGAGATTCGCAAAATATTGCATTGTATATGCCTAAATCGTACTAGAAGTTTTGTTACAGGTTACATGCAGATTATCTTTTGCTTTTAGTTTTTATTTTCTGATTTGGATCATTATTAGATTATGGTGTGCTGGTGTAAAATGAGATTGAATGTGGATATTCTTATTTTTCTATCATGGTTGTCTCAATGCGTGTGTTAAAACTAAAGTGTTCCCGTTTCACCAGAAATAAAATTGTACCTTTTTTGCCACCGAAAATAGTATTTAATAATGGAAATAGAATCAACATGAACATCAACATCAACAGTATCTTTAACCCAACTTAATTGGGGTCGGTGGTAGATGAACCCAATGACAAATCGAAAATAGGCCAAAAGAGAGAAACAAATTTAAAATAAAAGAATGGTGAAATGAGAAAAGAAGAGGAAAAAAACTAAAGAAGGGAACGAATGGAACATAGAACTACTAATGGGTTTAACTATCCACCATGCCTATAGCTTTTCTCCACTCCGTCCTAAGACATACCGTCCGTCAATCTATATCCCACTCCATTAGGCCTTGTTTTGCTACCTTTCCTTAGTTAAGTTTCGGCCGACCACTACCTCTATTTGTATTTAGCTCTTGGTAACAAACTCTTGTTCTTACAAGAGCATCCAGTGGCCGTCTCATAGCGTGCCCAAACCATTTTCATCTATGCTCCCTCATCTTTTCACATTTCGTTACCATTGATACATTTCTAGTTTTTTTACACTGTCTCTGTTTAGTGTTTTTTCCTTCATTTCTTTACACATATGAAAGAACTTATTTCGTGAGAATTTTAGATCGGAAAAGTTGTTGGTTCTGAAGGAAAAAAGTTGCCATTTTCTCATCATTCAAATATGCTTGGCAGAGTGAAGCGAGCATTTGAATTCAGAAAAGTTGTATCATAGATAACAATTTCTTTTAATTGTTGCTTAAGATAAGATAGGTGGTGGCTTGAAACTTGAGTTAGTTAGTTACGTACACCCTCAAAAATAAGGATGAAGAATTCACTGACGATTTTCAAATGAAAAACTCCACCCTGATGATCCTATATACCCCTTGTGGGTTGAGATGCATGCATTAATGTATTATTTTCTAATGTGTTCAGGGCTCTTGCTTCTAATATTTGTGCAAATCTACTAGAGATTATTGCATTTCTGATCAGGGAAAGACAACTTCTTATATATGCTTTCTAGTTTCTTTAGTTTATGCTTAATATATTATTATGAAATTCAGTACCAGAATGTTTGCCGGCATTACATCAGTCACGGAACTTGCAAATATGGAGCAACTTGTATCTTCCACCACCCTCAACTATCGTTGGAAATCATCGACATCCCGTGAACACAAACTCAGCTAGCAATAGATTGATGTGGCTGAAAATAAAGGTGTCAATGTGATGAGAATCACTAGTCTGTGAAAACATTTTTTGGCTCTAAGTATGCATGTATCACCCAAAATTTGGAATTATCTTATCAAAGACATGATAACTTTTTTTTTTTTTTTAATTTCACTAGTTATGCCTAATGTGACATGAGATTGCCAGAATATAGCATTGTATATGCCTAAATCATAATACAAGTTTTGTTACAGGTTACATCCAGTTATCTTTTGCTGATGGTTTTTGTTTTCTGACTTGGATCATTATTAGATTATGGTTGTGCTGGTGTAAAATGAGATTTAATGTGGATTTTCTTGTTTTTCTATTATGGTTGTCTGAATGCGTGTGTTAAAACAAAAGTGATCTCATTTCACCTGAAATAAAAGTGTACCTTTTTGGGGACCAAAAATAGTATTTAATAATGGAAATAGAATCAACATCAACACCAACATCAACAGTATCTTTAACCCAACTTAATTGTGGTCGGTGATAAATGAACTCAATGATAAATCAAAAATAGGCCAAAAGAGAGAAACAAAGCTAAAACAAACGAATGGTGAAAGGAGAAAAGAAGAGGATAAGAACTAAACAAGGGAATGAATGGAACATAGAACTACTAATGGGTTTCACTTTCAAGCAAGCTTATAACATTTGTCCACTCCATCCTAAGACATATTGTCCGCCAATCTATATCCCACTCCATTAGATCTTGTTGTACTACCTTTCCCCAGGAAAGTTTCGGTGGACCTCTACCGTTGTTTGTATCTAGCTCTTGGTAACACTCTTGTTCTTACAGGAGCTTCCAGTGGCTGTCTCATAACGTGCCCAAACCATCTCCATCTATGCTCCCTCATCTTTTCACATACCGGTACCATTGATACTTTTGTAGTTGTTTTTACACTGTCTCTCTTTAGGGTTTTGTCCTTCATTTCTTTACACATATGAAAGAACTCATTTCATGAGAATTCTAGATCGGAAAAGCTGTTGGTTCTGAAGAAAAAAAAATTGTCATTTTCTCATCATTCAAATATGCTTGGCAGAGTGAAGCAAGCATTAGGATTCAGAATAATTGTATCATAGATAACAATTTCTTTTAATTGTTGTTGAAGCTAAGATAGATGGAGGCTTGAAACTTGAGTGAGTTAGTTAGGTACACCCTTAAAAATAAGGATGAAGAATTTAGTGATGATTTTCAAATGAAAAACTCCACCTTGATGATCCTATATACCCCATTTTGGTTGACATGCATGCATTAATGTATTATATTGTATATGTGTTCAGGGCTCTTGCTTCTAAGATTTGTGTAAATCTACTAGAGATTATTGCGTTTCTGATTAGGGAAAGACAACTTCTTATATATGCTTTCTAGTTTCTTTAGTTTATGCTTAATATATTATTATGAAATTCAGTACCAGAATGTTTGCCGGCATTACATCAGTCACGGAACTTGCAAATATGGAGCAGCTTGTATCTTCCACCACCCTCAACTATCGCTGGACATCACCGACATCCCGTGAACACATACTCAGATAGTAATAGTATTGATGTGGCTGAAAATAACGGTGCCAATGTGAAGTGAATCAGTAGTTTGTGTAAACATGTTCTGGCTCTATGTATGCATGTCTCACCTTTGGAATTATCTTCTCAAAGACAAGATAACTTTTTGTTTTAAAAAAAATTTCACTAGTCATGCCTAATATGACATCAGATTGGAAGAATATAGCATTGTATATGCCTAAGTCGAAATGGAAGTTTTGTTACAGGTTACATGCAGATTATCTTTTGCTTCTGGTTTTTGTTTTATAACTTGGATCATTATTAGATTATGTTTGTGCTGGTGTAAAATGAGATTGAATGTGGATTTTCTTGTTTTTCTATCATGGTTGTCTGAATGTGTATGTTAAAACTAAAGTGATCCCATTTCACGTCAAATAAATTGTACCTTTTTTGCGACCGAAAATAGTATTTAATAATGGAAATAGAATAAACATTAACATCAATAGCATCTTTAACCCAACTTAATTGGGGTCGATGGTTGATAAACCCAATGATAAATCGAAAATAGGCCAAAAGAGAGAAACAAAGCTAAAATAAAAGAATGATGAAAGGAGAAAAGAAGAGGAAACGAACTAAACAAAGGAACGAATGGAACATAGAACTACTAATGGGTTTAACTCTCCACCAAGCTTATAGCTTTTCTCCGCTCCGTCCTAAGACATACTGTCTGCCAATCTATATCCCGCTCCATTAGGTCTTCTTTTACTACCTTTCCCAAGGTAAGTTTCGGTGGACCTCTACCTCTCTTTCTATCTAGCTCTTGGTAACAAACTCTTGTTCTTACAGGAGCTTCTAGTGGCCGTCTCATAACGTGCCCAAATCATCTCGATCTATGCTCCCTCATCTTTTCACATACCGGTATCACTGATACTTTTGTAGTTTTTTTTTACACTGTCTCTGTTTAGTGTTTTTTCCTTCATTTCTTTACACATATGAAAGAACTCCGGAGAAGCTATTGGTTCTGAAAAGAACAAATTGCCATTTTCTCATCATTAGCGAGCATTTGAATTCAGAATAATTGTATCATAGATCTTTTAATTGTTGTTTAACCTAAGATAGGTGGGAGCTTGAAACTTGAGTCAGTTAGTTAGGTACACCCTTAAAAATATGGATGAAGAATTCAGTGATGATTTTCAAATGAAAAACTCCACCCTAATGATCCTATATACCCCTTTTTGGTTGATATGTATGCATTAATGTATTATATTGGATGTGTTCAGGGCTCTTGCTTCTAAGATTTGTTCAAATCTACTAGAGATTATTGGGTTTCTGATTAGGGAAAGACAACTTCTTATATATGCTTTCTAGTTTCTTTAGGATATGCTTAATATATTATTATGAAATTCAGTACCACAATCTTTGTCGGCATTACATCAGTCACAGAACTTGCAAATGTGGATTAGCTTGTATCTTCCACCACCCTCAACTATCGCTGGACATGATCAACATCCCGTGAACACAAACTCAGCTAGTAATAGTATTGATGTGGCTGAAAATAAAGGTGCCAATGTGATGGGAATCAGTAGTCTATGTAAACATTTTCTGGCTCTAAGTATGCATGTCTCGCCCAAAATTTGTAATTATCTTCTGAAAGACATGATAACTTTTTTTTAAAATTTCACTAGTTATGCCTGATGTGACATGAGATTGGCAGAATATAGCATTGTATATGCTTAAATCGTAATAGAAGTTTTGTTACAGGTTACATGCAGATTATCTTTTGCTTCTGGTTTTTGTTTTCTGACTTGGATCATTATTAGATTATGGTTGTGCTAATGTAAAATGAGATTGAATGTGGATTTTCTTGTGTTTCTATCATGGTTGTCTGAATGCTTGTGTTAAAACTAAATATCTGAAAAAATATTGTACCTTTTTTGGGACCGAAAATAGTATTTAATAATGGAAATAGAATCAACATCAACATCAACAGCACCTTTAGCCCAAGTTAATTGGGGTCGGTGGTAGATGAACCCAATGATAAATCGAAAATAGGCCAAAAGAGAGAAACAAAGCTAAAATAAAAGAATGGTGAAAGGAGAAAAGAAGAGGAAAATAACTAAATAAGGGAAGTAATGGAACATAAAACTACTAATGGGTTTAACTCTGCACCAAGCTTATAGCTTTTCTCCACTCCGTTCTAAGACATACTGTCCCCCAATCTATATCCTACTCCATTAGGTCTTGTTTTACTACCTTTCCCCAGGTAAGTTTCGGTCGACCTCTACCTCTCTTTGTATCTAGCTCTTGGTAACAAACTCTTGTTCGTACAGGATCTTCCAATGGCCGACTCAGAACGTGCCCAAACCATCTTAATCTATTCTCCCTTATCTTATCCATCTTCGTATATCCACATATCTACCTTAACATCCTTATTTCTGCTGCTCCTATTTTTTGTTCATGTTGCCTATGTGCTGGCCAGCTTTCCCCTCCATATAGCATTATCGGTCTAACAGTTGTTCTATAGAATTTTTCTTTTAGCTTTCGGGGAATCTTGCGGTGACACAAAAACCTCGATGCACTCTTCCATTTCATCCACCCTGCTCTAATTCTATGACTTACATCCTCATCGATCTCACCACCTTTTTGCAACATTGATCCCAAGTATCTAAAAACATCTTTCTTGGATACCTTTTGCCCAAGTAGATGCACTGTGTCTTGATCACCATCTTTAATCCTTGAAAACTCACATTTCATATACTCCGTCTTGCTCTTGCTTACCTTGAATCCTTTAGACTCCAAAGTGCTTCTCTGCAATTCCAATTTTCTATTAACGCCATCTTTGGTCTCATCAATAAGTACGATATCATCTGCAAAAAGCATACACCACGACATTTTTTCTTAAGTATCATTCGTTAGTTCATCCATCACTAAGGCAAAAAGATAAGGACTAACAGTTGAACCTTGGTGAACACCTACCGTGATAGGGAAATACCTTGATGTTCCATTACAAACTTTCACACATGTGGTAGCCCTATCATACATATCTTTGATTTCATTAACATACTTTAATGCTACCTTTTTCTTCTCAAGAGTTCACCATAAAACTTCTCTTAGGACTCTATCATATGATTTCTCAAGATCTATGAACACCATATGTAAGTCTTTCTTCCTTTCCCTATACCTTTCCTTTAATTGTCTCATCAAGAAAATAGCTTCCATGGTACATCTTCCTGGCATAAATCCAAATTGATTTACTGAAACCTTGGTCTCCCTCCTTAGGCGATGTTCGATAACTCTCTCCCACAACTTCATAGTATGGCTCATGAGCTTGATGCCTCTATAGTTTGAACAATTTTGGATATCTCCATTGTTTTTGTAAATAGGCACAAGCATACTTTTCCTCCAAGCATCAGACATCTTGTTTGTTTGAAGAATCCTATTAAAAAGATTGATCAACCATTTTATTGCCACATCTCCCAAGTCCCTCCACACTTCAATAGGGACGTCATCAGGTCCCAACACTTTATTATTTTTAATCCTCTTCAAAGTCTCCTTAACCTCATGTATATTAATTCTGCACACAAATCTTCTATTCAGATCATTAGAAACGTCCTCCAATTCCACCTCACTCTTGTCACCATTCCCATTAAAAAGATTGTTAAAGTAGTTTAACCATTTTTCACTTACATCTTCATCCCTTACCAAAAGTTTTTTATTTTCATCCTTGATACATCTAACTTGGGTGAGGTCTTTACTCTTCTTATCCCTTATTTTTGCAAGTTTATAAATACTTTTCTCCCTATCCTTACTCCCAAGATTTTTATACAAATCGTCAAAAACTTTTCCTCTAGCTTCCCGCACTGCTTTCTTTGCATCTTTTCTCGCTACTCTAAACTTTTGCAAATCCTCATCATTGGGACATTTATGCAAAGATCTAAAACATTCCTTCTTCTGTTTAATAGTCTCTTGCTCCTCTCCATTCCACCACCATGTTTCCTTTGTAAGAACTTTGTTTCCTTTACTTTCACCTAACACTCTCCTTCCCACATTATGAACACATACAACCATCTTATTCCAAATTTAATTAGTTTCTCCAATAAACTCCCAAGGTCCTTCACGCAACATATTTTCCTTAAACTTTATTTGTTTCTCCTCCTTTAGCTTCCACCATCTTATCCTTGGGTTTTGATTCTTCTTCCTCAAATTAAGAACTTGGTTGAACCTAACCTCTAGAACTATCAACTTATGTTGTGTCGCCACACATTCTACAGGGTAGACCTTACAGTCAATATACGAATTTCTATCTTCTCGTCTAGTCATAAAGAAATCAATTTAACTACGATTTTGGCCACTATGGTACGTGATAAGATGAGACTCCCTTTTCCGGAAAAAAGTGTTCGCTAGCATCAAATCATAGGCTAGTGCAATGTTCAAGACATCTTCTCTATTCTCATTTCTTGTCCCATAGCCAAAACCACCATGAATTCTATGAAAACCTCAACTGTTTTTACCAACATGCCCATTTAGATCGCCTCCTAGGAAAATCTTCTCCTCTCGTGGTATCCCTCTCAGAACCTCTTCCAAGTCTTCCCAAAATTGAATCTTTTCATCTGATAATAATCCCACTTGGGATGCATACATACTAAGGATATTTAAAATAAGATCCCCCACTACAAGCTTAATCATCATAATCCTATCGCCTTTCTTTTTTACATCAACGACTTTATCTCTGAAACTTCTATCGATCATAATTCCAACTCCATTGCGACTCTTGATAGTACCTGTATACCACAACTTGAAACCTGTGTCCTCCACTTCCTTTGCCTTTTCTCCAACCCACTTAGTTTCTTGCAAGCAAACAACATTCACTTTCCTTTTGGCAAAAACATCTGCTAACTCCCTCAGTTTACCCGTTAATGTTCCTATGTTCCAGCTTCCCAATTTCATCCTAAACTCTTGGGCTGTGTTTGCCCACCACGCTCGCTCATCTGCGTGTTGAAACCCTTGCCTTTTTGTCACCAAATCCGGGTGAAGACCTGGTGTCTTGCTTTTCGGCATGGACCCTAACACACTTTTCACTACATCCCGAGATTGATGTAGCGCCTTGCCTTGTGGCGAGGATCCTAGCTCATTTTTTGATACACTCGGGATCCGATGTAACGCGTCGCTATGAAGGGAACGCCCCAACGAAATATCATAAAGTTTCATCACATAAGAATAACTAATTTTTTATGGCCGGTTCGCAACTCATGATGTCAACTCTTCTCCTTTATCCTGACTTGAGACAGACCATGCATGCACACACATAGGCGGAGTTTAATAATGGAAATAGAATGCACAAGTTAAATTTTCCAAAAATATCCGATCGATATGTTGTTGCTTTTTTTTTTTAATCTGCTTTTCAGTAAACAAAACAAATTAAAGGATAAAATTGAACTTCAAAAAAAATCTAGAAAACTAAGTCTAACCTAAAATATAAATTAGGGGAAAAACTAATTTAACCAAAAAATTTCTAGCCTAACATTGATCGAATACATGTTGAATTTTAGCAAATGACCATACACATATAGTCAGGGACGGACCCATGGCCCCTGACTTTTAAAAAAAAAATAATCTTAACGTAAGAAAAAACATTTTAGTAATGTAAGGAAGTTAATTATGGTGTAACTATTGTTATCATTAATTATAACACAACAGCAGCTTAGGCTAAGTTTATGTACAACTTTTTTGTCTTCTTGGTGAAAACCACGCACAGCTGATTGGATCGAGACAAGAGTAAAACAACTAAAATTAATCTATATTTTAGGCTCATCATCAACAAAAGATATTTGTTTTTGGTTTTTATAAAATATAAAAAATCACACATATTGACAAAAATGTCATGTTGGTTAAAAGACTCAACATATAACTCTTTTTTAAAGTAATTTTCCCTCTAAATTTGTTTTAAGTCTCTCTCACTATTGGATTGACTTTGAAACACATCTAGGAAATACACTATATTGATTTTAAAAAAAATTAAAAATTAACATAATATTATTTATTTATTTTTAAGAAATCTGTTTAAATATTATATATATCTTTTATTAAATTTTAGTTACCAGTATGTAATTAGTTTTTATCTATTGAATTTTTTTTACAATTATAAAATCAAAAATAATTTTCTATTTTAAGAAATTTTATATTTTATCAAAATTAAGTTATTATACAATTAATTTTTTCCCCTGACTTTTTAAGATTATAAAATCAAGTAATTTTATCTTTTTTAAAAGAAATCTTATCCAAATATTTTATTAAATTTTAGTTATTATATAATTTATACTTTCCTTATACTTTGTAAATCTATATTTTTCTTGTGATTATTTTCAAAATCTCATAAACAAATATTATTGAATTGATGGAAAATTATTATTATTTTCAAATTCTAGATGACACACGAAAACAATTGTTGTAATCACAAACCAAAGCCACGACATTCTCAAAAGGCAAAGATTGAGGCACCGCACAAAAGAAAAGTATTTTTAATTTTCTATATTTTACTATTGATTTTTTAGTATTTACATTTATATATAATAAATATAATTATATACAAATAATATACTATGATATTCGAATATTATTTGTATCCAAATAATATTACGAATCCTATGGTATATTATATATATATATATATGTATAATATTATTTGTATCTTGTAATATATTAATGATATAGAAACAAATGATAAATATTTTGTATAAAAATTAATTTGTTGACTCGCTTGCTGTTCAAGTCTGGATCCGCTCTTGTGTATATGATATCATCATTTTGGAATTATAGCTTTCCTTATATAAAAAGCATAAACCACAAATCGTGAACCTTGCACCCCAAATAACAAACTAATATTAAAAACAAATACTATTAAACAATCTCTACTTGCATGTTAGGAAGAAGAGAGCGAGAGAAATCTAAAACTCTTCATCCCTCATGTCAGTTTTATGAGAGAAACATCGATACATACAGAAGAATTTAATCCGACCCGTGCAATCTATTTCATCCCAAAATAATCATCATCCTAATGTATATAATAAATAGATAAGAATAATAATTTTATAAAATTATTTTTATATCATCATTAATTTGATTATTCATAAATTTTATTATTCACTATTAATATTATAAGGAATATGAATATAAAAGTATTATCAATGATTGTTGTTTATGAATTGCTTATTTTTAGACATGTTTAATTTTTTTGACCATAGGAGGTGATTTATGTGTCATACGATTTCTTATAAGTAATTTTTTTTTTTACTATTTAAGAATCATTTAAGGGGATTAATTCATCATTTACTTAAAATTATATTATTGAAATAAAATATATATGAATAGTTTATTATGATGTGATATTATAAGGACCAATTAATATAAGATAAATAACTCAAAATAAGTTATTTAAATTGTACTTATTGAAGATATTCTAATTAAAAAATAATTAATATTACAATATAAAGTTAAAATGATAATTATTTTGAGATAATTTTTTTTACAAAAATGATAATGAGACAGAAAGAACACCAGTTATTTATTCTCAATATTTAATGGGAAAAAATGCACTACTATTCACTGCCAGTGATATTTATGAGTTTCCGTTGAAGACTACCAGCATATAACTAACATTGAAGTATATATATATATATATATATATATATATATATATATATATATATATATATATATATTGGCGTCCAGTTAAGAAACAAATGAGCGCAACCCCCGAAACTTCCATGCAAAGAATGAACAAGATTCTGTGGAGAAATTTGGTAGCATATGATGAGTGAGAGGGAAAATACTGTATCTTATACTAGACTAACATCTTTTCTTCGTAAAGATACCTCATTTCTTAGTCCTTGGAGTTGGCCGGTTCGCAATCGCAATGCTGCTGCGGTGAATATTGAGACTTCAAGTTCAAGAAATGTAGAGGAGTACCTTCTTCAACCTGGATCATATTTTGAATCTATATGGGTAGGTTTTCTTTTTCGATTAAAAAAATACTATCTTTTTAGTCAGCATATATACCAAAATTGATAACAGATTTTTAGTCAACAATCTTTAGCTTTGTACTTGTAAAAAATATTGTTTAAATATTGTTTCAAAAAATACTCTTTTTTGCATCTAAGAAACATGTATAGGAGAAATATTTACAAATAGGTCACCAACAATCATATGAAAAAATTTGGTACCATACCTTAATTCAAAATCATAAAACTTAGGTTTATATATTTCATATTAATTTATATGGTGTTCAATTTTTTCATTCTTGTATGATATGAGACTTTACCTCATACTTATATTTTAACATACTTCTTAGATATATAAAATATAGGGTTGCAGGACTAATTTAGAGGTATTGGTTAAAGACCAGTAATTTAGAGGTATTGGTTAAAGATTAGTAATTATTCATTAGCTATAGGTGAATCACCGCCATTGTTTCAGAAAATTAAACAAGGACAGGATCAATTGAAAATTCCATCTTGTCTTTTGCTTTCCTATGATCCATAAACAGGGAACAACAGGGTTTTATATTGTGCCCTTAGAACAGGCCAATATTTGTCATTTGATGTTTTGTGGCCTGAATTTCTCAACGAGTTGCATGGTGCCTCAATCCTCAATTCAGAGGAGCGGGAAATCGGAGTGGGAGCAAGAAGACGTACGTGTGCAGGAGAATATGTGATAAGTACTGTATTTAAACTTTTTAATTTACTAAAGAAAATTAATAACACTTGAACAATTACTTGTCATATAAAAATTGGTCAGAATCATAAACTAAGTAGTGATTTATGACCACCTAATATTTTTCATAAAAATGTGCATGGTGTGTGACATTTGTTTTTTCACAAAATTGTTTCTTTCTTTTGTTAGATAAAAAGGAAATGATTTTTTTTGAAAAATTAAAACAAATATTACTTATATTAAGATAAATTTAAAAAACATATTTAAACATGTAAACACTAAGTAAGCTAGTTTCCCCAGTTTAATCAATAGTTTCTAGGGCCCAAGTATTTTGCGACTTACATTGTGCTGCCATGCCAAGTTGTAATTTTCTCTCGCTTTCCTCTCTACTCTCTCATTTTCTTAGCTTACTATTTTCTAGTAAATCCTCACTATTCGTTATTTTGCTGCTTGTTTTGATTCTTATGGGGTTGGCTTTGATGTATTGGATTTAAAACACAAGAAACCTATATAATGTTCTTTGTGAATCATCTCTTATAATCGATTAGTTTCGCAGCAATTTGATCATATTTTGTGGTTTCTACAGCCACCTATCTTCGACGACTCTAGGAGGAATCTGCGTCCATCTTCAACAATTTATATGCACTTTCACTATAATAAACAAATTGAAGAGCTTCCAGAAAGGCCGGCCTGGTGCACCCGAATGCAGCTATTTCTTAAAAACCGGGCACTGCAAGTTCAAATCTAATTGTAAATTTCACCATCCAAAGAGTTGGATTGAAAGATTACCTCCATGCAACCTCAATGACAAAGGTCTACCTTTGAGACCGGTAAGTAGTTATTTATTTATTTTTATTCTTCTGTTTTTTCCTTAATTACTAGGAGATTGTAAAAATAAAAAGCTTGTTCTTACTTTTGTTACACTGTTTAGCTGCTGCTTCTTTTTTTCCACTTCTTTACACATTTGAAAGAAATTTAGAACAAAAAAGTTGCTGGTTCTGAAGTAAAAGGTTTTGCCATTTTCTCATCATTCAAATATGCTTGAAGAGTGAAATAAGAGCATTCAGATTCTGAATGAGGTTTTAAATATCGATCGTGGTCGCGTTGCAATTTCATCGCATTTGTTGATATCGTGGCAAATTACGGATAAATTGAAGTGCCGAACAGTTAAAAAATCTTGATGTTGCGACCCATATTACGGTCGCAGACCATTTTTTAAAACCTTATAACAATTTCTTTTAATTGCTCTTCAAGCCAGTAAGATAGGTTGGGACTTAAGTCACTTAGCTAGGTATACCCTTAAAAAATGACGATGAAGAATTCAGTGATGATTTTGATATGAAAAACTCCACCCTGATGATCCTAGAAACCCTTTTTTGGTTGATATATATGCATGCATTAATGTACATGTGTTTAAGGCTCTTGTTTCTAATATATGATGTGGTTGTGCAAATCTACTAGAGATTATTGCACTTCTGATTTGGGAAAGACAATTTCTTAGGATTTTTTTTTCATGACACAACAAAACTAATTCTCTGATCTATACTAAAATGTATTACGAAATTAAGGAGCGAAGGATTTGCCGGTATTACGGCCGTTACAGAATTTGCAAATTTGGAGGAGTTTGTATGTTCCACCACCCTCAACTATGCAAGACTTCATCAAAAGCTCGTGAACACAAACTCAGTGAGTGTTGATGTGGCTGAAAATGGAGGTGCCAGTGATGGGAATCAGCAGTCTGTGCAAATATCCAAGTTCTGGTTGAGTATGCATATCTCCCATAATTTGTAATTTTCTTCAAAAAAATATATGATTATTTTTTTAATTTCACTAGTTATACCTTATGTGACACAAGCTTTGATTAATGCCAAATATATGCCTAATATTTAATTGCTTGTGTAAAATGAGTGTGAATGTGGATTTTCTTTTTCTTCTGGTTTGTTTTCTTTCACTTGTATCATTATTAGACTATGGTTGTGCTGGTGTAAAATGAGTGTGAATGTAGATTTTCTTGTTTTTCCATCATGGTTGCCTATTGAATTATGAACTTGAGTAATGTTAATGTGAGAATAACTAGCTCAACTTAATTGGTGGGTGAAAATTATGATAGACAAACACATATTTTGGACACTTAATTGTGTTATAGTGTTTTAGTTGACAAGGGATTGAGATCACGTTATTTAATAATCAACTATTTTGTAAAATCAATTTTTTCACCACAAACCCAAATACACACCAAAGCTCTGCCCTCTCCTTGAATATCACTCCAATGTCCTAACCTTTGCTTCTTCACCCAAACCAGAGAGGTTTATCATGGGTGAGAGTTCAGTCCACAAGAAACTAAATATTTAATTTATAAATTTATTTTCAACGAGAAATCGGATTATCATCACTCATGTAGCTTATCTCCATTATTACTGAATGCATGTGTTAAAACTATAGTGATCCCGTTTCACTTTAAAAGAATTTGTACCTTTTTTAGGACAGAAAAATAATATTTAATAATTTTATAATCAATTTGTTATCACTTTTTATCTCCTTATCATTATAATCACTAGTATTGTATAATCAAATAACAATCTAACAAGTTACAGGTATGATTCATTCAAATAAATACTACCTCTCTTTCGGTCTTCGTCACACATGCAATTTGTAACGCCCTGAAATTTCGATAACTAAAAATAGATGTTTGATGCATTGTTTATGTTATTTTATTATTGGATTAGTTTAAATTAGTTAAATTATTGTGTAAATTATCCTCGTGCAATTGCTTAGTGTGGATGTTAAGTTATGTGGAGTTTGTTTGAGCTGCGTTGAATTGAGTGATTCCGAGTTTGACCCAAAATCTGTTTTGATAAAATCACAAGTATGGATTGGTTAACCGTTGGATCGCCTTCAAATTTTAAAGGTAGACTTTTAACCTACATATGTAACTTTTGACCATTGAGATTGGAGAAATAACATCTAAAACGTGAGATAATAATTATCCACAGAAGCGGAAATTTTAAAATTGGGTCAGCTCGCCCAAGCGAGCCAAAATGCCTGCCAAAATTCATCTAGATGAGTCAAGTCGATTATAAGTTCGCGCAGCAGCGTGAAAATCACAAAAATGGAGCCTCCTTCTTCCCCAAACAACACCCAAGTCCCCCACCATCCTCCTCCACCACCCACAGTCACCGGTGACCGCCACGAGTCATCGTTTCTTGCCGTTGGATCACAACACGAAGAGGAACACTTTAATCAGAGCATAATCTTCAAAACTCAACTCAAGAATTCGGTAGATAATGGAGCCTCCAATCCTCCTGTCTTGGTTTCTTTGAGGTAACATTGGTTTCCTTGTCTTCTCTTAGCTAGTTTGAAGCCTCTCTTGATATCTCTTGTGATTTGGGTATCGTTATTGGATATTTTTATACTTCTTTTGAAAAACCTTTGAAAATGAGACGTTGTAAAAGTTCCATTTTTATAATATTGATGTCATTTTTGTGATCTTCATTGAGCCCCAGTCGCATTGATGTGATCAGAATTTTAAAATGATGTCATTTTGATGTGGACTCCCAAATATCATTTTAGCCTCTTTTTAAATTTGAGTGGGTATTTGACTCCGAATGTTAATGTTAACCTTGTCTTTGAAATTTATACTAAATTATCTTCAATTTAGTATATAGAACTCTGTGTTTGGACCAAAGCACGTGAACTTGAGAAATTTCAAAACGACGTTTCAAGGAGCTAACAGAGGGATATAATAGGTAAGGGAAGTTTATTATTTGGTTATAGTTTTGATACCATAGTTGGGGGTCAGGGAGCCCAAGTATGGAGATATATATCTGTCTCTGTCGAGTACTGATTTTCAAGAAAGGTTATGTTTTAAACTAATGGGATACGATATATCTATCATTGATGTATGCTTGTTCTTATTGTGTGTCCGTTTTCAAGAAAAACTATGTTTTTAACTAATGAGATACAATGAATTTGTTATTGATGGATAAAACTGTGAATAATGTTGCTGTTGTAATGATTGAATTTTTGGGAAAAGTCTTAATTACAGAGGAGACTTTGCCCAAAATTTTATAATATGTTTTCCTATTTAATTTTTTACTAAATTTTAAATGAGCATAAGAGTGTGTTTTATATATTGTAGTCCTCTTCTTTAAATTTAGAATTTTCCTAAAAATATCAGTCTTGTGGTATGATGAATTGTGAATGTATGAAATTTGAGTTGTTTGAAAACCTATGGAATGTGAATCTCAAGCATATGTATTATGTATAGAATCATAGATGTGAAATGTGATTGCTTGTGATATCGTTGATGATATTGAGATTGAGATGCCATTGATGTTGACGATGTTGAAATGAGATAATGTTGATGTGGTTGATGATGTTGAAATGAGATAATGTTGATATGGTTGATGATATTGAATGAGACAATGTTGATGTGGTTGATAATGTTGAAATGAAATGATATTGATGTTTTATGATGATGATGTTGAGATGACATGATGTTAATGTTGATAATGACATTGATGAGAGATAATATTGATGTGGATAATGTCATTGTATGATGTGGATATACATAGATACCCATGAGGGTGCATGACTGGTTATCCTTACGAAGAAGAATTTGTTCCTAGCCATTATTATGCATTGATGGTGCTCGTGGTTGTATGTTGTGTATGTACACATGGGGTGCAATGACCAATTGGTTACCCTTGTGAGGAATGATTTGTTCCTAGCCACAGTCAATGCATTGGTGAACCCATATTTGTATGTTGTGTATGTACATGGGGGATGTATGATTGATTACCCTTGTGAGGAAGGATTTGTTCCTAACCACGGTCATACATTAATGGTGTCCATGTTTCATACTCATAATTGCATGGATGGAAATAGAATAAAGGCAGCGCATACCTATGAGTTTTTGTGGGCTAAAAACACAGGTACGAAGGGGTCATCAGGTTTGGAATTCCCTTGTGACCACTGGTTGATCACCGTAGAGGGGGAATGACCAGTGCACGACAAAGTGACCCTGATAGGCGTCTGAATCATTTTTCCTAAGATAGGCTATTTCCATGAGTATGGTACCACATTGCATGGTGAAAGTGAAATCAGGAGCATGCATCATTATGAGCATGATTATTTTGATTTGTGAAATAAAGTGGAATGACTGGTTTGTTGAGTGTATATTGAATTGATGAATCATTGAGAATGATTGTAGTTGTTATTGTTGTTTCCCTTCTAATATTATCCTCTGATGCTTGTTGTTTATGTATAATAAACTCACCCTTGCAATTCTGTACCATGTGGTTGGTACATGTGATGATCGCGAACCTTCATTCTTGGGAGCAAATAAACAACAGTAGGTGAGCTTGGAGGGAGAATTCTTTTGTTAAAGCAGCCAAACCGACGTGATGACGTTAAATTTTTTTTTGGAAAAGAGTTGTGTTTTGTTAATCAACTCCTTCTTAGTTGATTTCTTTTGTTGGACATGTAAATTCTAGGTGTAAGTACAGGTAAAAATTAAACTAAGTTCTGACATATAAATGATATGTACTGGTTTAAAATATAAATACACATGTATTCGATTATGTAATTATATCGTGTGTATGATAATTGTATTATCACAAAAAATTTAATACCATTTTCATAATCAATTTAAAGAAGTTTTCAGTAAAAATTGAGAGTTTGCATGATTAGAATTAGTGATATCATAACGACGAGGCGGGTTGTTACACAATTTCTTTTACCTGCATATGTTTTTACATTGCCATGTCATCATCACCTATCCTCAATACTTGTTCATATATATATATATATATGGTTCATTTATTTTATTAAGACAATACAAATTTTCCTTTCATCCCATTATTGCTTTATAAAGAATAATCATTTTTTTAAATCAATAAGTATATTGGATGAAATAGAATAAATACAAGTTTTACTCATTGATAACAATATAAGTCAAATTGAAAGTGACCATTTTATTATCTCAAATCATAAGATGTGATTATGCCTGACAAAAAAGTAAGCAAATCTATAAAAAACAGTATAACACAATTAATATTTTTCGATAAAAATATATCTCAAATTGCAAGATGCGATTATGCTTGGTAAAAAAGTAAGCAAATCTATAAATAACACAATTGTAAGGTATAAATTGAATTTTCTCATATGAGTGATGTTGTTTAGATGTAAAAATAATAATAAAAATTACATTACCTATTGGATCAATCGGGTTGATGAGTCATGGTCGGGTCAGGTCGAGTCTTTTTTTTTTTTTAAAAAAAAAGAAAAGACAAATGTTAGTTGTTAAAAATGTTAGTTTTATGGGTAGAGAGAATTGAACCTGCCATGACTTTTCCCCTTTTTCCTCCTTCTTTAACCATCCAACCCACCTTAAAACTCCTCAGGACGGGTTGAATTGGGTCACATCAGGTCAGATGCACGCTAGATTCAAATGATAGCTTAGATTGATTGGGTGCTTGGTTCTTGGCCAACAAACTTACTCGACGAGTTCAAGCTAAGTTTGATAACTATGCTTCCAACTGAAATATAAGCAAAAAAATTCTAGGTATGGTGGACTAAAGTATGAGCAAAATTTAACATGTTATCTCCTATTTAATGATATTATGTCTAATATACTCTTAATTTAATTAGAAATTTATTTCTAAAAACCTTCTTTTTTTTGTCACAGGCAATTAAATATAGGGGGTAGTTTAGTTTTTTATTTATTGAGATGGTCAAAATTAAATGATGTTAATTATTTTTCATAATGAATATTATAACATAGGAGAAACTAAGGGATATTTGTGTGTAAACCATATGTCAGAGTACAAATTGAATGCAATTTTACTTAGGATAATTATATTAATAACACATAAATAGAGGATATTATGTTTCTTCTAAATCAAAGATAATGTCCCTATGTACTATAACTATTAATAAAATCAAAATATTAATTATAATTTTCAAAACTCCTCAAGTTGAGAAGTGGCATTGAAAGCAAAACGAAATGTAAAAGAAGTTGTCACAAAAGGAGATAGGGTTATTAGAAGAAGGGTAGCGAGCAAAAAAGGCTCACCTTGAGGGACATTTTTTGTTATTCCCTTAACCTAGCTCTGATACCATGTAAAATAAGAGAAACAACAGAGTATTTTGAGTGAAAATTGTGTTAGAGTACAAAATGGATGAATGTTTATATAGGATAACTAGATAGTATCTATGCATGCACAAGATTTTGAGGAGAGTGAATTTGTAAATAAAAAAATATGTTGACAATGTTATTAATTTGTTATTATGACAAATTGTTATATTGCTTAAAATATAAAACTAAATCAAATTTTGCAATAATAAACTTATTTTCATTAATGTCATTATACTTCTTCTCACTCTCAAGTATAACATGCAAGTTAATTCCATAAAGATTTTTACAATATATTTATAGACAACAAAAAAAAAGAATAATCAACTTATAAAAAAAAACAAAAATATAAAATAAAATATTTTACAAACAAAGGAGATGGAATCTAAGAAATATTGTTTCAAGAAATACTCTTTTCTGCATCTAAGAAACATCGAAGAAATTTTTACAAATAGGTCACGAGCAACTATATAAATGAATAAGACACCATATTTTAATCCAAAATCTTAAAACTTAGATTTATAGGTCTTGCATTAACTTATATGATACTTAACTTTTTAATTTTTACATGAAGTAAGACTTCACCTTACACTTATAGTCTAACATATTTCTTAGATATAAAAAATATATGGTTACAGGGTTAATTTAAAGGTATTAGTTCAAGACTAGTAATTATTCATTAGCTATTAGCTAAATTACAACCATTGTTTCAGAAAATTAAACAAGGACAGGATCAATTGAAAATTCCATCTTGTCTTTTGCTTTCCTATGATCCATAAACAGGGAACAACAGGGTTTTATATTGTGCCCTTAGAACAGGCCAATATTTGTCATTTGATGTTTTGTGGCCTGAATTTCTCAACGAGTTGCATGTTGACTCAATCCTCAATTCAGAGGAGCGGGAAATCGGAGTGGGAGCAAGAAGACGTACGTGTGCAGGAGAATATGTGATAAGTATTTAAACTTTTTAATTTACTAAAGAAAACTAATAACACTTGAACAATTACTTGTCATAAAAATTGGTCAGAATCATAAGAGTACTGATTCATGACCACCTAATAATTTTTCATAAAAATGTGTATGATGTGTGACATTTGTTTTTTCACAAAATTGTTTCTTTCTTTTGTTATATAAAAAGGAAATGATTTTTTTTTGAAAAATTAAAACAAATATTACTTATATTAAGATAAATTTAAAAAACATATTTAAACATGTAAACACTAAGTAAGCTAGTTTCTCCAGTTTAATCAATAGTTTCTGGGGCCCTAGTATTTTGCAACTCACATTGTGCTGCCATGCCAAGTTGTAATTTTCTCTCGCTTTCCTCTACTCTCTCATTTTCTTAGCTTACTAGCTATTTTCTTGTAAATCCTCACTATTCGTTATTTTGCTGCTTGTTTTGATTCTTATGGGGTTGGCTTTGATGTATTGGATTTAAAACATGAAACATAATGTTCTTTGCGAATCATCCCTTATAATCGATTGTTTTCTCAGCAATTTGATCATATTTTGTGGTTTGTACAGACACCAATCTTCGACTCTAGGAGGAATCTGCGTCCACCTTCAACAATTTATATGCACTTTCACTATAATAAACAAATTGAAGAGCTTCCAGAAAAGGCCTGGTGCACCCGAATGCAGCTATTTCTTAAAAACCGGGCACTGCGATCTCAAATCTAATTGTAAACTTCTGTTTTTTCCTTAATTACCAGGAGACTGTAAAAATTAAAAGCTTGTTCTTACTTTTGTTACACTGTTTAGCTGCTGCTTCTTTTTTCCACTTCTTTACATATTTGAAAGAAATTTAGAACAAAAAAGTTGTTGGTTCTGAAGTAAAAGATTTTGCCATTTTCTCATCATTCAAATATGCTTTGAGGAGTGAAATAAGAGCATTTGGATTGAACGAGGTTTTAATGTACATGTGTTCAACACTCTTGGTTTCTAATATATGTGATTATTTTTAGCTAACTTGATGTCTCAAGTTGAAGCCCTTAAATTTATAATAATCATATCCAATTCAAATAGAATTATCTGATGTAACAAATAAAAATTAAAAAAATATTACATGTGATTTTAAAAAAAAATGCTAACAGTAATTTAAACAATGTATGGGCTTACTTTTGTTATTTTGTATGATGATCCCAACCGATTTTGGTCAAAATATACCATGGCGGCCGTATGCACACCGTATTGAAATACGTATTGCCTTCACAAGGTACATGCACCCATACAAGAGAGATTGCTAAAGTACCACAATACACACACCATTCTCATTCATTCACCCACAACAAAAAAGTAACCCCCTTTGGTTTCACACTTTGCTCATTCTCGTTTTCTGATTTTTCCCGCATAAATAAATCCCATCCCTTCTTCTTCTCTTACACTCTTCTTTGTTTCAGCAATCAATCAATTTCCCCACCATTAGGGTTTTTCATTTGAAATGTGGAAGGGAAACAATGGAGCCCATTGAATCCGAATCAGTTAGTTCCTCCGCCAAAGACCAGCAATTGGGTGAACCTTCTTCCACTGTTCGCCCCCTCGATCACGATCCTCAACCTTCAGATCTCAATCGCGTTACCCCTGTTGATGATGCACTTGGTGAGGAGTTTCAGAACAAGTTGGATTTGAAGGATGGGGGTGAGAGTGAGAATAATGGTTCGAACTTGGAAGATGGGGGTGAAAAATTGAGCGACGATAAAGGTTCAAACTTGGAAGATGCGAGTGAAAAATTGGGTGATGAAGGTGCTGCTGCCCCAGAAGGTGGCAAGGGAGAAGGGTGTGATGGTGAAGTTGATGGTGTTGCTAATGATGACGATGGTGTTATTGGTGATGATGTAGTTGTTGCTGAGGATGGTGGTGTTGTTCGTGATGATTTAGTTGTTGTTGATGAGGAATATGGTGATGGTGTTGCTGTTCGTGATGATTTAGTTGTTGTTGATGAGGATGGTGATGATGATGGTGTTGTTCGTAATGAAGTAGTAGTTGTTGATGATGATGATGGTTGGAATGGTAGTGAAGAGGGGTGTGATTGGATTGAGAGTGAGAATGTGAATGAGAGTGAGAGTGATAAGGTGGGAGTGGAATATAAGGATGAGAGGAGCAGTGGTAAAGCTCAACAGTACCCCTTGAGGCCAGAGGCTGAAGACTGTGTATTTTATCTCAAAACTGGGACTTGCAAATTTGGATTCAATTGCAAGTTCAATCACCCGCTTAGGAGGAAAAACCTGGTATAACTTTCTTTTGTTTCCCTCTCTAGCACACAATTCCTAATTAATTACCCGGTATGGTTAGATTAATAGGTGTTTAATAGCTATGCATCATTTAGGTATTCGATGTTGAAACCGAAGCTTAGAATTTACTGATGTAAAGATTGTTATGTTTCCAAGTTGTTTTGGGGGTGTGTTTGTGACTTTGTGTGTGTATATACTGCCGTTGTGTTATCTGTGGAATGATTGAATTGAGAAGAAAAGCATTTTGTCTTTTTTGAAGGAAGTGAGTATGATTAGGAGGGCTGGTACTAACTGTTCATCATGATTGATGCTCAATAGTCAATTGTATGTTTCGAACAATTTGCTTGGTAATTTGCTTTTAAATGTATTTTGGGATTTCTTTTTTCTCTCTATAGTTTGCCTAACTTTAAAAGTTTTTCTTTAAGGGTTTTTTGCCTGGGTAAAAAGAATGCATAAAGTATTATCTTTAGAGGGTTGTACCTATATGATTATTGAGCATCAATTTTGTATTTCTTATTCTTGCGCATTTGTTGAATGGAAATGTCTTATACATGTTCTCTTCTTAAAAACTTTTCTGAGATTTTGTTGTATTAACACTAAATGAAGGCTAAAAAAGAGAATGCGGGAGAAAAAGAAGAACAGGCAGAAAGATCAGGCCAGACGGAATGCAAGGTATTTTCAAAATTATGGTGTTGAATTTTGTTGCAAACTAGTTTCTGTCACTGTTTTTGGTTTCCCACAGGTATCCTCCAAAGGAAGCAATCTTGCCCAATGCATAGTCTGAAACTAACCATGAATAACTCTACCAATGGGGATTTGAACCATGTTCGTCATTGTGTGGGGGATTAGCCTCTTTCACTAGACCCCAACCCCTGTTGGTTTGCAAATGCTAGATTTTACTTTCTGAATTTTTAACATAGGCCTATATTGTTAATGTTAAAAGTTTGGGAAATTTATATATCAATATATTCATATGAGACACAACTAGAAAGATGCAAGAGGTAGTCCTCTGAAAATACAACCAAATAGAAGTGCCTAAAGGATCCCAGATTGCAGGAGACACCCTCTACCATACCTCCCAATATTCTCTCAAAGCTTGCCTACCCCTAACAGACTTCCCACAATCCTTTTTAGTTTCCCTTCCCTGCTGATTCTCAATCATTTCCCTCTGATTCTCTCCTCAGAATTTGCCAGCTGTCCTTGTGTAACAAATTTCTCTTTTGGCTCATTCCTTCTTATGGTCATTTCTCCATGTTCCCTATCCTTTCTGTTATGCCCATTCTTTCCAATTCCATGTCTCTTTCTCCGATATACTTGGGCCAAAGGTGTATCAGTTGATCAAATGTATTTAGTAAAATGTAGGTTCCGTTGCCCATGAGACTTTCTGTGGAAGATTGTCTAAGGTTATAACTTGAGGAGGTTTAACCATATATGTGACTTTATATTCTTCATTTCCTTTAGATACATGGATTTAATTGATTATATATGTACGTCGTGCATTGAATTTTTGGGACTTTCTTCTATCAATATGCAGAACTCAGTAGTTGTCAGGTGGATGAGAGTCAAGTGATATCTTTTTTGGTTATACATTTTTTGATTTGGCCATAGTTTTAAATAGCGGGTAGTGGCCGGTAGCGGCCGACCCCAAAAATGCTATAGCGGTATAGCGGGTAGCGGTAAAGCCGCTACTGAAAAGTCCATTAAAATACTTACATAATAAATTATACCACATATATAAATGCTATAAGATAAGAAATCACCCAAAATAGGAGTAAATGAGGAATGAAAAGTATAATACTACACATTCAAAACAAGGATTCAAGGAACATAAAGGAAGCAACATTACATACTAATTCATTGAAAGTAAATGTGAAAAGAACTATTTTGGGTGTACAATGATTGAAATAAAACTGGACTTAACTAAAATTGGTTAGGTTCCTCCTGCAATCAAGAAAACAGCATTACATACTAATTCATTGAAAGTAAATAAGAAAAGAAGAAATGGTGGCCATGTTTTGTGATGCCATGTAACAGTTGGGGGCTGTTGCTGCTGCGGTGAAGGCTAAAAGAAGGAGGAGGAGGAAGAAACATAGCCAAGAAGGAGGAACCTAACCAATTAAGAGGGAGGGACGAAGCAACGAAGCAGCGGAGAACGGACAGCGGAGCAGGGACAACAGTGGAGCACGGACAGAGGTGGAGCAGCAGAGCAACTTCGTCGGGAGGGAGAAAACGAAAGTGTCAGGAGCACAGAGCACTGCAGAGGCACTTTTCAGTGGAAAAGAAAGGGTAAAAGTCCAAAATACTCTCACTTATTGCTGGACTTTTACCCTTTTACCCTTAACTTTCATTTAATTTTCAAGCTTGTGCCCCCGATTTCCTCTGCAACCTCTGCAACTGGCTTCACTTCCATGTAGCGGTGCGATAGTCCCGCACTGTGCTGCCAACCGCACCGCCGCCACCGGAAACCTTCACGTTGCGGTTGGAAGTAGCGGCTGGGTGCCGCAACCCGCACTTGGTGCAAGATTGAGCGCTAAAGCGGTGCTATTTAAAACATAGGATTAGGCATTGGTATATTCTATCTATATGGTGTCAATTAGCCATGGACTGTGAAGCAAAGAGAAAATTGTCATGGTGGATCATTCCATGTTAGTATGGCTGAGTTCTTTCTGTGATGCTATATTAGTATATGTTTGGTCATTGTGAATTTTTCTTTTGTGCTTTTCTTTTGGCATTTGTTCTTTTGGCATTTGTGATCATGCTGGCCTAGCCTTGCTATGTAAAAAATGATGATCTCTATAACAATTTTCGGATGAAAAATGCTTGTATATGTTGAATCTCTTTCCTGAGCCATGTCTCAAACATGTCCTACTATTTATTACATATTCATAATAAACTTTTCTTTTCCTGATGTTATGGCAGTATTATTTAAGGTCTGGGGGGTGTAAGTTCGGAAAGGCTTGTAAGTTTAATCACACAAGAGGAAACAGTTCATCAGCATCCTCTACTGCAGAGCTTAACTTCCTTGGCCTGCCTATTCGTGTGGTATAACCTTAATTTCTTACTTAGCAAGTTATGCTGAAAGTTAGTTTGTGTACTCTATATCTTCTGTCTTTCTATGCTGTCTGAAATACTTGTCCCCGAAACTTGACGGGGTTGTTTTTCATAACAGGGAGAGAAAGAGTGCCATTATTACATGCGTACTGGCTCTTGTAAGTTTGGAGCAAACTGCAGGTTTAATCATCCCGATCCTACAGCTGTTGGAGGAGGTGATTCTCCTTCCGGTTATGGTAATGGAAGTTCTATTTCGTTGCAAGGTGTATCACAATCATCTATATCCTCATGGTCTTCTACTAGACCATTAAATGAACCTGCTCCTTTTGTGCCGGTGATACTTTCACCTAATCCAGGGGTTTCTCCCCAAAGTTCTGAATGGAATGGATACCAGGTAAATCAATGGATTAAATGCCAATAACTATCTTGCTAGGGACATTCTATTATAATGTAATCAGTATATGATGGAAAACTAGTCTCTGAATTTTCTTTCAGACAATGTTAATGTCCTCTATTCCTGCAACATATAGTACATAGTGAGATATAGATATCGGTTGGCTGTTAGCACACTTGTCTGTAATTCCCAGTGTGTTATTTGTACAGTAAATACTGAATAGTGGCATGAGATATATGTTATTTAAGGATTGAGATTTATATGTCCATCATCAGTTTCTTAAAAGTCAGAGACTTTTTTTATGCTTTATGTTCTCTCCTCTTCCTCTTCTCTTATTTTCTAAGAAATCCTCAGCTGCCTTACTATTCAATATTTTGCTACCTGTCTTGATTCTTATTGGGCTGGCTTTGGTCTATTGGATTTAAAGCAAGAAACTTTTATCCTCCTCCCTTTCTGAGTTGAATATTATGCCTGTTAACCCTTATAATTGATTATTTTCCCAGCAATTTGATCAATCTGTGGTGCACAGGCACCAGTCTATCTATCTGAGAGGAGTCTGCATCCACCTTCAACATATGTCATGAACAACCCAGCTATAGAATCAAACGTTTATATGCGCCATCAAAAACAAATGCAGGTTGAAGAGTTTCCAGAAAGGCCTGGTGAACCCGAATGCAGCTATTTCTTAAAAACTGGGGATTGCAAGTTTAAATCTAATTGTAAATTTCACCATCCAAAGAATCGGATTGCAAGATTACCTCCATGCAACCTAAGTGACAAGGGTCTACCTTTGAGACCGGTAAGTTGTTTATTTTATTCTGCTGCTTTTTGCTTACATGGAGATTGTACAAATTAAAATCTTGTTCTTACTTTTGTTACACTGTCTCTGTTTAGCTTTCTTTATTTTTCCTCTTCTTTACACATTTGAAAGAAATTATTTCATGAGAAATTTAGAAGAAAAAAGAGATGTTGGGTCTGAACAAGAAAAGATTTTGCTATATTCTCATCATTTAAATATGCTGTGTGAATCAGGAGCATTCGGATTCAGAATAGTTGTATCAACAATTTCTATGATTGTTGTTTAAGCTAGTAAGATAGGCGGGGACTAGAATTTAGTGATGATTTTGATATGAAAAATCTATGAAAAACTCTATCCTGATGTTTTTGAGTGTACCCAACTGATCCTAAAACCCCCTTTTTGGTTGACATGTACACATTGATGTACATGTGTTCAGGCTCTTCTAATTTCTAAGATACGAGGTGGTTGTTCAAATCTAAGTTCTTTAAAAAAAAATGGAATTAACTTATGCTATGTAGAGATTATTGCTTTTCTGATTTTGCAAAAGACAATATCAAGTTTTTTTTTTTTTAATTATTATTACTGGTCATGACACTACAAGACTTGCTAGTTTCTCTGATCTATGTTAAATGTATTGTGAAATTCAGGAGCAGACTGTTTGCACATATTACCGCCGTTATGGAATTTGCAAATTTGGACCAGCTTGTAAGTTCGATCACCCACCACCCTCAACTATGGATGGACTTCATCAACAATCCTCGTATACAAACTCAGCTGGTGTTGATGTGGCTGAAAATGGAGGTGCCGATGATGGGAATCAGCAGTCTGTGTAAAACACTGGCTTTGAGTACGCACATCACCCATAATTTGTAATTTTCTTATCCAAAAACATGATAAATTATTTAATTTCACTAGTTATGCCCAATGTGGCACAAGCCTTTCAGAATAGCATTATATACCTAATAGAATTTTACTACTGTAACATGTAGCTTATGTTTTGCTTCTGGGTTGATTTCTTTCACTTGGATCATTATTAGATTATGATTTTGTGCTGGTGTAAAATGGGTGTGAATGTTGTTTTTCTTGCTTTTCTGTCATGGTTGCCAATTGAATTTTAAACTTGATTAATGCCGGAATAACTGCTCAACTAAACTTATGGGTGAAAATTACGATAGACAAGTATAGGAAGGATGACGAATGCCTAGGTGGGAGACCTAACAAGTTTGGTCAATTATATTTATTAGATTAACTTATTCAATCTGTGTTTGAGTACGCGTTTCTCTGAACGCAATTGGCGTTTAAAAAACCTCACATTGCGTTGGCAGTGGAGATAAGTTTTTATCTTTTTTGTAACACATTCGTATGAAACATATAAATTGCCAATCTGTATGAATCAATCTATATGATTTATTAGTATTGTTAATTTGTATGGTTTATATGGATTGTCAATCCGTATGTTTCATTTACTTAATTTTCTTAAGAATTCTTAATTTGTTTACAATCAAATTAATTCTTATAAATATTAAATTGAATTAATTCAATTGAAATAGATATAAAAGAGATTGTTTTTATAGATTTGTCATAAAAAAATTGTATACTTAAAAAAAAACTGAATTTTGTAGATTTTTTTTATGTAAGTTATATATTAGTGAATTAGTATTAATACCATACATTTTGCAAATATAATTATTATCCCTATGAATTGAATTTCCTTAGTTTTCATTAGTTTGTCATTGAATTTTTTTTAATACTTTGTTAAGATGGGCGAAGATGAGTGGATGTATGAGAACATTATGTCTAAAGAAATTAATATGAATGAAGATAAGGGAGAAAAACCTGCTGCGTTCGAAAATATTGATTATTCTGTTGATGTTTCTGATGCGTTTAATACTTCTGAGATATTGATATAATTTTCTATTTGGTTTAAGTAAATAAATGAATGTCTAAGGTCTGACACATCAGTTGGAAAGAGAGGAAGGACCTCATTTGTTTTAATTGGTTGTGAGATGAGTGAAAAGTATAGCGCATTCAACAAAGATTTAGTACGGACGGTGGCTAACACTAGGAACTGTGGTTGCTCTTTTAAGCTTCAAATGAAACCAGTCTCAGGAGGTGAAAGGTGGATGATCAACTTAATATGTGAAACTCATAATCATGCATTGGTTAAGTCATTGATTAAACATCCATATGTTGGTCGATTGAGGATGAGAAGATTATTCTTGGTGATATGACAAAGTTGATGGTCAAACCAAAGAATATTCTTCTCACTTTGAAGGACCACAATGCCAACCATTGTACAACAATGAAGCAAGTCTACAATGCAACATATGCATATCGTTCTTCTATAAGAGGCAATAATACTAAAATGCATCAATTAATGAAGCTACTTGAATGCGATATGTATATCTATTGACATAGACTGGAGGATGAAGCTGTTGTACTTGATATATTTTGGACACATCCGGATGCATTAAAATTAAGCAATGCATGTCATTTAGTATTTCTCATAAATAGTACATACAAAACAAATAGATACAAACTCCCTTTACTTGACATTGTTGGTGTGACACCTACTAGATTACATTTTCAGCTACATTTGTGTATTTGGTGGGCGAATATATAAACAATGTTGTTTGAGCTCTTGAACGGTTTAGAGGTATTTTTCTTAGAAATGATGCACTCCCTGAAGTAATTGTTACTGACAGAGATTCAACATTGATGAATGCAGTGAAAACTGTGTTCCCTAACTCAACCAACTTGTTGTGTCAGTTTCACATTGATAAGAATGTAAAGGCAAAATGTAAAATCTTTGTGGGGCAAAAAAATGCATGGGACTATGTCATGAAAGCATGTAAGAGTGTTGTGGATTGTCGTACTGAGAAAGAGTGTGATGTCTGTCTAACAAAGTTTGAAATTGCTTGCTCATCATAGCCAATGTCTGTAGACTATGTGAAACATACATGGTTGATTCCCCCATAGACAAAGATTTGTAACAACATGGACGAATAAGGTGATGCATTTAGGAAACACTACAACTAACAAGTATGAAAATTGTTAATCTATATGGATTTTTGAAGAACATATTAATTGTTGAAAATAATTATTTTCACTTTTAAGTACAGGGTTGAGTGTGCACATTGGACTTTAAAGAGACTACTACAGAATAACCTTGGAGACCTATGTAGTGTTTGAAATTCCATGAACAACATGATCACCTTGCAACATAGTGAAATAAAGACATCTTTTGAGAGAAGCACACATGCGGTAGAACATGTTTTTAAAGTTGCCTTGTACAAAAGACTAATTGGCATAGTATCAAGAGATGCGTTAAATCAAATTTCTTCTAAGTTTGAGCGAGTCAATTATGCTGACATTGACAGTTCTCGTTGTGGATGCGTTATGAGAACTACTCATGGTCTCCTGTGTACATGTGAGCTAGCTAGACATGTTGTTGGTAGCATACCACTTGATGAAGTCCATATGTTTTGGCAAAGGCTAAGTTTTTCAGGCCAAGGCTTGTCTGAGTGTGAAGTCTGCATAATCGAAGAGATGAAAGCCATATCCAACCGATTTGAAGAACCTGGTATATGTGGCAAAGTGACTCTAAAGAGTAAACTACGGGAACTTGTATACCCTAAGCGTACTTCGATGTGTGCTCCTCTTGAAAGGCAAAAACAAAAGGTGGACAAAAAAAAGGTGACCAAACAACAAAGATCAGCGAAGTGTGATCTGTCTTACTTTGAGTATATAGATGCATTACATTCGGTGCAAAATAGTTGCTCCACACAAAAACAGTTTGCATCATCATCTGAACAAACAAAACCGAACAGGAAGATGCCATTGTTGGATCAATTTCATCCATGCATGCAGATTTCATTGAAAACATTGTTGATGTCAAAGCTGATGGTAATTGTGGATATCGTGTAATTGCTACCTTACTAGGTTATGGTGAAGATTCATGGTCTTGGGTACGCAATCATTTGCTTAAAGAACTTAGACAATGGTGTGATGACTATGTAGTTCTGTTTGGTGGCATAGATAAATTTGAGCATTTAAAGCGGTCCCTACTTGTTGATGGATTATCCATGGTATATAGTTTTTTTGTTACACATTAATGCATAAATGTTATATTTTTAATATTGATTAAATTTGTTACGTGCAGGTAAACAAGGATAAGTGGATGGATATTACCGATATGGGTTATGTCATTGTATCAAGGTATAACGTCATCTTTGTTTCTCTTTCTCTCCAACAAAGTATGACATTTTTCTCTCTTAGAAGTCAACCATCGAGAGATAGTTTTGTTCATCGCATTATATGTATTGGTCATATCTATGACAATCACTTTGTTCAGGTATAAGAATGATCGTTTTACTTTAATTCCAAGATTATAACACTTGTTATTAATATTTGAATGCGTACTGGTTATTGTAACAGGTTTTTCTGAGAGATGGTTGTCCTATGCCCTCAACTGATTTATTATGATCAACACATTGTCATTATGAAGCAAAACAGTTGCCTACTCCTTATATTAGTCGAATGCACCAGTATACTAATTCCATGAGGTTGGTCACACAACATGTTGATCTAGAAGAAGATTGAACATTTTGTTATTGTTTATGTTTGTAACTTTTAGATAAGTAAAAGCAAGTCATGGATAATGCATGTAACAATTTAGTAAACATATATGCATTATAAAGACAGTTTTTGTGAAAAAAATTATAATAGTTAGATATAAATTAAATGCATACATTAATGATAGTCAGATACATAGTCAATGAAATAATACAACTATCTTCAACCTCTTCCACCACCATCTCTCTCCTGTGTATCCCTCCTTCGTCTTGACCGAACATAAACATTTTTGTGCTCAGTGACACCCTGAGCTAATCTTATACACTAGTATGTTATAGTGTAGGCATCAGTGCCAGCAGTAACCATCCTCATATCTAACATGTGTTGCAAGCTTTCTGCTATCTTTTGACACACAACCTGGGACAATGACACCCACCAATTAATAAATATTGGAATATTTAACAAAAATTTTGTGTAACACAATTGGAAGTATATTATACCACTACATGTCGAGGCATCTCAACATCAACATGTGCTGCTACAGGTGGCGGTGGAACAACTGCTGTATCATCAACCAACACAGGTGGATGTTGGCTAATTGGTATAGGATCATGCACCAAGGGAGGATGTCTAGGAGGCTCCCCAAGCCATGGCAGACTCATGAATGGATGAGATATCATATAAATCACTCCATATAGCTTGTAGCACACTAACTAGGAAAAGTAACAAACTCTCCTATCGATGTAAGGTGTTGTGAAAGTGCAGTCATCTGTCGTCAACATCCTTAGTGGATGGGGATGGAGAGATTAGGAGTCGGGGAATGGATTGAACATACCCAAATTGTCTTAATACCCTTTATGGTAGGTGTCTAGCAAAATATGAACCACATCTGATATGTCCAGAAATAGAGAAATAATCCCAAATTATTTGAAACCATGGTGATCAACATAAGGTATTCAATAAACAACATCCGTTGTCAACCTATCCAAACATTTACGATAGGTCGTCACTAGTAATGCCTTCCTACACTTCCAGTGACAAGCACTTGGTTGGCTCTATGTTAGTCCTCATTTGCAATCATATTCCCAATAGTTGAAAAATTCTCGTAGATCCAACACTAATTTTTTTTACAAGAATGACATAAAACGTTAATAATAGATAGAAAGTTTTAAAAAATAACAATGATAAAATGAATATAATTACCCGCAAGAGAGTGATATATCCTGTAAGATGTTTATGTTGTTCTTTGATGCAAAATTGAGATTGTCATACATGTGAACGAGTGCATTTGCTCCCCATGAAAACCCTTCGGATTGATTAAGGTCACGAAATGCGTCTAAGAATACTACACCGATATGTGTGACACTCTTGTTAGCAAATATTGTGCAACCTACAAGATGCAACAAATATGCTCTAGCTGCTAGCGTCAATTGCCTTGCGTCACATTTGGTACGATAAATGTCTCGCAGCCAGACAAGTCAAACATATGCTCTGTGGCATTGCTCTATCTCAGCTACTGTTTCTTCTATAGTGACTTCAAGCAACTCAACTAACAACTCGATTGCCTGCTCTACATCTATCGCATTATAGGTATGGAAGACACCTATAATGGGTAGATGTAACAACGATGCCACATCATCGAGGGTAATAGTCATCTCTCCTATGGGTAGATGGAAACTGCTAGTTTTCTTGTGTCATCTCTCTACAAAAGCAAACAAAATTCCCCTGTCTCCTATCTCCACTGAACATATAATCAGAGGGCTTAAGCCCGTACCAGCCACTAAATCTTTAATTTCAGGTGCAGGCCTTCCAAATTTCTACACCTTCCTCCCATGAGAAACTAACTTCAACTCAGTACGTTCCTGCAAATAATTATAATTAATTACGTCAATTAAAATGACAAATAAACATAAATATGTTAGAATTAAACACATAAGTACCTCTCCTGTCCACACTTACTGATCAACATATGATGTCAACACTGATGTATCTTGGGGCTCGCCTGGAAACCCGATGAATCAACACCTCCATCCTCCATAATTGGAACGTGAGGCTCATGATGAGCCTTGTGAGCAGCAACATCCTCATGAATAGCTCAACTTACTCGTTGTCTACGTGTCGATTCTGTCGGCCTTCGACGCTGAGGGGCTTCTTCTTCATCAACACTAACCTCTCTACCTAAAGTCACGTCTAAAGCCCGACACAATCCTGTTGTTCTAACCATAATCTAAAAATTTGCCCAACTATTAATTTACTACTTCAAATCAACCCATAACTTCAACAAAGTACTCTTAAATTAAAGATAAAACCATACCATAAATGCTAAACAATAGCTTTTGAAAATAACTTACACCTTATATGAAACAATTAATTTCAATTGTTTTCATGACTACTCAATCAACAAGATGTTAATTAAATTGTTTATCCAAATGAATCATAACATCTAAAAAAATAACGAGTCTCGTTCTAAGCATAAAAATACTATCAATATGAAATGATTTATTTCAATTTTTAGCCAATTCAATCTTATAAAATTTATCATTTGGGAGAAATAAAAATTTAGTAATTTTTCATTTTTTGTTTTCTATAAAAAAAATATGGAACATTTAAGATAAAAAAAATGATATATTTTCTTTATTTAGAAAATATCAAAACTTTGATCCCTATAACTATACAAAAGTATATCAATTATCAAATGTTAATTTAAATTTAATTAATAAAGTAACAAATGATTTTTAAACCTATACTGATTGACAATCCGTATGCGTTAAACACAGTTAAAAACAGGCAATAACATCAACACGGCGACAATGGTACTCACAACAACGACGAAAAACCAATGAGATGAATGATAAAATGAGAAAGCACTGTGCAACAAAGGATTGCCAATGAGTGCAGGACGAAACACTGATGGATTGAAGTGAAGAGAAGACTGTGCACGACAGAATGAAGAGGTTAAATGATGCGAGTTGTGCTATGCAATCCATATTTGAGATTTCAAGTGAGGGACAATTTTGATTTTTCACTTTTATGACAGATATATGAGAGTTTTGAATAGTGTAGGAAGAAAATCCAGTCACTTGGTCATGCTTAAGCCCACATTATCTTAATGTCAAATATTTAAGTCAATAATTTTTACAAACTCAAAAAAGTCTAAAAAAGGAATAAAAGACCTTTTCCATCAAAATATTGTCCTTGGTATCAGAAGCCACATCACCATCGATATCTTCGTTGAATAGGGAAAAAAAAGTATAATATTGCTAAAATTGTAAAGAAAAATTAATTATAACTTCTGGGGATGAATATTTGAAATTTGGAATCAAAATAGGATCTTACACAGACACTTCACTTAATTACACTTAATAGCAGGAGTTGGTATCATTCTTTATTCAACTATAAAAAGTGAAATGATAAATCTCAATAACTTAAGAATATTTGAAAGAATAGTACAAATTAGTAATAACAAACTTATAGCTACTAATAAGTGTGAATTACTTAAAAGTATATTATATCTAGACACTCAGACGACATATAGTGTTCCTGCTTCCATGCCTTTTCAGAACGAGGCTACTCGATGTTTTCGAAATGGCAGAGAATTATTAGAATATATGAACAAAATGTTAAAATGCACGAGATAAAACAACTGTACAAAAACGTTCACCTTGCTCAAGTCATATATCTGGACTCCCACAACTAGAAAACATATTTAAATGCTCTATAGTCTACAGTTTTAATAAAACTGTACAGAATCTTAACCATAAAAGATGTTTAACTACGTATTTAAAACAAGCCTATTTTAATAAAGAATGAAGCGTGATATGGAACTGCATCAAGTGTAAAACATTAGGACGCTAGTCTGCCCTGGTTGACTAGCAAGAGAGAATGATACATTTCATACATTAAGTGAGTACTCACCCTGTTTTCCCCCTTTGTGCTTGGTTTACATCTAAACCAACTTCTAATATGAGCACTTGCATTCAAATTTGATTGTGCGCAAAAATTCCAAAGACTGATCAAAGACAAAATGTATGATAGTGGAAACTAAATTGCTGAACAAGGAAAAACTAGCACAACCATTAAAAAGGCATCTTCCATTTTTTTTTTCATATACTAAATGTTCAACTCCACTGAACTACAAAAATAATATACATCTAAATTTACAAGCCCCACAGGGATACAGACTAAGATGAAAGGCGCTAAGTCTCAACGTTAGCTTTGTTCCCAGCAAGGATGATAGAAATTTCAAGACCACGGCTGAAGGCTTGATTGAAGAGAAGGCGAGATTGGAAAGTTGAAATGAATGGAAACCACGATAAAAATGCTATTGGTGCAAAAATGATCATACCCATTCCAGCATCATACATTCTAGCGAACTCACGGACAGAATCCCACATGCCGATACTCCAAACTATCTTCTTCCATGCAATTGCCAACTGAAAAGTGTGGAAAATTTTACAAATGTTAGAAGCTGGAATTAACTTCAAATATCAGCAATGATGCAAAAAAAATAAAATAAATAAAGTGGTAATGAATAGCCAGTTTTAAATATATGGATTCCATTAGGACATTTGGAAAAAAAAGTCAGACAACCTCATGCACCAAATAAGAGTTGCGGAAAGATAATTGAGACCACGACTACATCATATTAATTCAAATAGTGAATTGTATGATTAGACTATTTACTCCCCATCTGTATAATGGTAAATAAACTCCCTTGCGTGTTATATTTCAGACATCAGGAATAAAAATGCTCATAGTAATAACATTTTGATTTCCTATTAAGATACATTGCAATAATACCAACCCTTAAAGCATGATGCCTTAATGAAGGTTCAATAAATAATGTTATTCCTTATTGAGAAAAACCCAAGTCCCACATTAGCTAAAGAAAAGACCAATATAGAGTATATAAGTGGGGAGTAACCCTCACCCTATGACCTAGCTTTTGGGGTTGAGTTAAGCCAAAATCCCACATTCTAAGACTCCTGATGGGAACTTCTATTGTACACCCTAAATAACCCTGGCCATTTGGAAGTATTATATGGGCAAATGGATGCATGTGAGACAAATCTCAATGCAGAATTCAATAGACCATGATGCAGGGGCACCAAAATATAAGGGTATCATGGAAACTTCCTGATAATTAATTGCTATGTTTTAGTATTCACAGTTGTCAGACACAATCTCCAGATTGATTCCATTCAGAAACTGTCTTAGAATTTCAGTTTAAGGCCTAACTTAAGCCCACAAAACCGGCTTGTAAACTAAGGACCTCCCAAGCTTTATAAGGAATACATTGGTTATATCTCTAGTCAATGTGAGATCTCAAACCCCAAGAGAGTCGATGTACCGGTGGCTGTATATTACAACATTTCATTAAGCCTTTCTGGAAAGCCTATCTGTCAATGGAAACCCTTTTCAAGACACTGACAGCTAATTTTGATAGGCTGTAATTAAGGCGGCTTTCCAACACACAGACATCTATTATCACAAGAAAATTCATACAAAAATAAATCAGAACTCACAGATAATATTCCCCATCCAGTAGGGATAAATGCAAGGATGCTTGCAAAAAGGTCAGCTATCGACAGTTGAGTAAAGGCAACAACAAGACACACAGCTGCAACAAGGCCTATAGATGCAACCCCTTGTGCAAATCGCAACACTAGCTGAAAATTAGCAGCCTTTTTTGGGCTGTAGGTAAAGATCTGAAAAGCAAGGAAATGTCAGAATCCTAAAAAAAGACATGTCAAAAAGCTTAAAATGAAAAGATAAAAAATGCTGCCCGCAAAAACAGAAAATACAAATAATATCAAATTATTAGGAAAAGCCCAAACCTTAAATATCAAGACAATTCCAACCAAGACAGCCCATGAGAATCCATATATCTACAAAAAAAAAAAAAAAAAATCAGAATCTATAAGAGTTGTATATAAGCTCTTCGTTAATGAAATACTTGGGAGTCATAAGCCTTTTCACATAAACACAAGTAGAGCATATAATTAGTACAGGACCAAAGCATAAATTTATATTATGCTTTACATTAGGACTAAATACATGATAATTATCTAATTCTCGGATGAAGACATTCTTTTTACCGCAAGTGATGTATCATTTCCAGTAAGATGCAGCTTATACACAACACCATATTGAAACAAGAAGAACCTTGCACTCAAAATTGTCTCCAAAATACGACCCCTCAAAGTTTGGATATGCATCTACAGAAAGTGTAGCACTCATTAGAAATTAAATTAATAGAGCCGGCATCAATGAGAAGGCTATTCTAGCATGGTATACGTGCAAATAACATTGATTATAAATGTGAATATGGTTGACAAAGTGAACTCCCTTGCAATAATATAGCAAGAAATAATCAATTTAAGTATTGTTCCATTTTGATCCCAAAACATATGAAAAATCAAGTGAAAAAATCAGTGTTAACCTGTTCTTCGTCCCACCAAGACTCCCAACTATTTTCTCCTTTTACTCCTACTCCTCCTTTGTAAAGAAGCCAACTTGTCCAATCATCAAAATCTTCCACAGTCCTGTTTACCAGATAATCAGATTAGAAAGATAAACACTTGTTCACACAATTCATATAATTTCATCATCTTTCCGAAAACATTAAAAAGGATCCATTTAAAAGCCTAAATGCAATCAAATTAAAACATCCATTTTGATCCTCCCAAAATAGAAAATTGCCGTAGTTTGCTCCTTGAATAATAAAGACATCAAAGTGTCTTTTAATGTCAATATATATATATATATATTCTTTTAATTTCAGATTAGTCATTGAATGCTATCAGAATATATTTTATTCTCCTATTTATTATTAGATAACAATTAGGAATTTAGTCCATATTACTCATTACTAGATTGATCCTATGTAATCAATACTAATTCCATTTGCTTATTATTAATAAAGACTAAGTGTGGTCATCCAAGAGACACAACACATTACAGTAAATCCTTTCACAGATGCCATTTTTGACATCCAATTGGTCCTCCATAACAATTGGTTTGATATCCAAAGTTAACATTGAAGGAACATTAAGATTTATTAATCATCAGAGGACCAAAATACAGTAACATTTATGCTTTTGGAGGACCAAAATAGCTGTTTACTATCAAGAAAATATAACATTAAAACTAATGGATGTAATTAAAACAGCAGTCAACTTACTTCTGCCACTCGAAACCAGAGGGGTTGAAAATGTAAGGAGCAAAAAGCCAAGAAATGACAAGGAACCAACTACTTAGAGTTAGCAAAACATACGTAACAGCACCTCCCTCTGCATACCCATATGCGATATATACTATAAGCAGCAATGCCACCTCAAGCCTGTTGCATTGCACATAATTACTACTCAATGTAATGCAGTTTCTTTCAAGAAACGAAACCAAAAAATTATAAATCAACAAATGATATTACTCACGCTTTGACAAAGTGGCTCCTAGAATATAGTCTGTAATTTTCAGCAAACTTTATGTGACGGACAACAAAGCCTCTACCAGTAGCACGATACTATGGTAAAAAAGTCAAACACAAATCTAAGTCACTCAAAACAACTATACATTCGAGCTTCCCACCAAAAGCCAAATGATAACAAGAAACATACTTTTGCACCCCCATGGAGAATGGTACGCCCAAAATAATGAGTTCTAGTTCCCAATGAGAAAGTGAAGAAGACAGAACACAATTGTAGTTGCATTGTGATGAAACTGAAAACAGCCTGCAAACATTTTCATCAAGAGTCAAGACAGACAATATTTAGACCATATAAGAATAAGTTCATATTTTAATAAAAAAAGACATAATAACCATGTTGAATTATAGGTTCAGGGTTAGGGATAAAGAGTAGTTAGGTTTCAGTAGCTTGCACGTCAAGCCTTGTATAATATAAATAGATCTCTCTCTCTCTCTCTTTCTCTCTCTCTCTCTATATATATATATACACACACACACACACTGAAATCTATGAAACAAGAGAAAAGTTGTTTTAAGTAATAAAACTGAAAATATATTTGATAAATGTAACAACCGAAACCATAGTTGTCTGAACCGTACCAAACCAACCAGTCCAATTGGGAAATGGTCACGAAACCAGTTTAGCCAACCCTGAAAACAAGCCTTACAAATAACCGGTGTAAAACCAGTTCAAAACTGGGCATTACCAGACATAATTGGTTCGAACCAGTTTGTTGGATAATTCCTATATTTTTTTTTTTACATAAGAAAACCAATTTTATGATGCTTGAAAGAATTCTAGACCAACATTATGATGATTCATAGGTATGTCCATTGGGAAAAACACAAGTCCCGTATTGGTTAGAGATAAGGCCAAGATGTATAGTATATAATTAGAGGGCAACACTCACCCTATGAGCTAGCTTTTGAGATTGAGTTAAGTCTAAACCCACATTCTAAGATGGCAACAGAGTCTATCTTAGACCCATACAGAGGCTCACCCACCATGTTATCCACACACCAAGCCCTAAAGTGTTGCGCAAGAGGGGGGATATTGTGAAAAACCCCAAGTCCCCACATTGGCTAGAGATAAGGCCAAGATAAAAATATAAGTAGAGGACAACCCTCACCCTGAGTTAGTTTTTGGGGTTGAATTAGGTACAACCCACATTCTAAGAAAGTCAATTGTATTTATTTATTTAGTTTCTAAATGTAGTAGTTAAATGTTTGAAAAATTAATTTGGTTTCATATTTGATTCTTAATATTATATGTTAGACTGAATTGCACTTTTAGTCAACTCTTTAATTTCTGATTTGCGATTTAGGTCCCCTGTTTTCCTTGCTATTTTGGTCCCCATATTTTAGAAAATCTATAATTTTGGTCCAATTCTCAATTTCGCACATATTTATCTCTTTTAGTTTTTACATTTTAATTAACTAAATTATTTTTTGATGTGAATATGTTAGGTGTAGGGTTCAAAGGAGGATTAAAATTGCATTTTTAGCCAATATGTTGTGAATGATGATATTTATAAATAAAGTTTTATTATTAATATTATGAAGTTATAAACATTGTTATTTTTTTAATATTGCATCATATATTATATTAAAAACTAAAATAATAATATTTAATTACCTGCCCAATATTAAGATTGGATAGGCTTGATGCCATCTTAAAATTATTGGATTCTATGTATAGAGGGACAAAATAGACAATAAATATTAAGAGAATGATATAAATTTGATACAAGACAATGTGTTGGTATGTTTTTCTTAAAACCTAGAGCACTGAGCACTAAAACCTTTTATACTTATCATAACTAAAGTAAACAAATAACGAGACTCAGAAATATGGTGACCAATCTTAAGAGAGAATGAGGAATAAGAAACTAATAATCTAAGATATGGAAAGATATTTTCATATATTCTAACATCCACTTACAATAACACTAATACATATTAAAGTAACAATCAAGAATTAGCCTACAGCAAAAATTGAGCAAAAATCAAGAATTATATTCTAAAATCCACTTAAAATCAAGACTAGTAGATATTCTAACAAAATCTAAACATATTTTAAATATTCTTAACATATGAACTAACCTTCAGCAATCCTAATTCAAGGATAAAACCCATTATCATTGGAACTGCAGTGAAAACGCCAATCTGGACCAAAAATTGAGCATTTAAAGCTGCATCAAGTGCGGTGTTACCCTGCAATTTTGCCTTCTCTGAGACAGCTTCATCAAGACCAGAAAACGCCTGAAAAAAGAGAGCACCATCAAGGAAGAAAATCAGTTTTTAAATAAGGTAAAATGTAGAGATTTAGCCAAATTTTAGCATTTAAATAAATTTCAGCAAATTCTTTTTTTTTTTTTTTCATGATCTGCAAAAGTGTTTGCTGCTCAGTTAAGGATATAACATGCAAAATCAAATGAATAAAAATAATTATTTACCTAACTATCAGATTTCACAAACCTGAAAAAGTGACTAAAAGATAAAAAGAAAGTCCCAATATCTGCAATTAATATGCCTATACACAAGCCAGTGCATGATAATAGTAAGACATGTTAATAGTGATTCGTGTACTACACAATCAAGGATGGAGCCAAATTACCAAGTAACCTAGTAGGGAATTTTATAAGAGCCTCCAATTAAATTCGAATGCAACTCATCATGATAACAATAATTTTTTTTTTGCTCAGCAAAAATATATATTATATAAATGAGAATAGAAGTTACAAGTATAACATATGAAAATGTACAACCTATCAGACAAAACAGACCAGAACCACGGCTAGCTAATACAAGCAGAGAACCTGGATTAGATAGCCCAAGATCTAGCTGAAGATAGGCTCAATCCCCACCAGAAAATTTTCTGTTACACCCTTCCTAAAATACAAAACCCCTCTTTAATATTACTAGACCAAAAGTGGAAAGGAATAGAAATCATGATAACAATAATGGTTGTTGTTGCTCAGCAATATCTTATTATTATAATTACCCTAGGTCAAATGATCATCCAAATGCTTAAATCCATAACTTAAACAACTATCTTGTAAGGTAAGAATAATTACCGTAATGGTTCTATAATTTGAACATCAAAATATTTACATCATATGTGACACCATATATAATTAAATTTATCTCACTTTTTGTCTTTTCAATGTACATGAATCTCAGGAATAAACCCTAAAATCAAAGGTAAACAACATTTGATGTTCAAGAAACATTTTCCTTACTGTTAACAAGTTTAAAAAAAAAAAAAAAGAAAGAGAGAAAAAAAAACACAACTTCACACGCTTAATAGATTTTGTAACGTGCACAGAAGTTGACAATACTATCATCAACTTATTTATGTAAAAACATGCCATGAAGTTTATCATGGGTAGAACTGAAAATTTGTTAGGAGGAAAGATAATTACAAATAATCAGGATATTATTTATACTGTGAATCATAGCAAACAAAGTCCTATCAGTTTACGAAGTCCAAAAAGTGGTGAAAGACAAAGATAACTGAGCAAGTCCTATCAGATTACCAGGTATGCTCTTCCATATAAGAATATATAAACAGTAAGGACTGTCATCTGCAATAGAAAATAGAATAAAATTAATTAAACAACCAAGACAAGTCAATGCCACCCTTTATCCAGGAAAAAAATTGAGAGCCTAACAACTATACCATAGTGCAGACATAATAACCAACAGTTGTGAAGAAGAAAGAAAGCATTCTGAAGAAATCCAAAAGTTGTCCAAGCCTGTAAATGTCCCTGCTAAGCACTTGCTCTCCATTACCACCTGCCACTTTCCCCTCAAAGAGGGCAATCTGGTTTAACCCAACATCCCTTCCTTTTCCAACCTACGGAAGAAGGAAACAATTAGGAAATGAAAGAGTTACGTTGAGCAGAAAGCATCCACAGTTCACTTGTATTTTCAACCTGAATGTATTCATGGTGTGTGACATTTCCCAGCCGCAATGTGGAGTTGAAACCTGCAGTATATTATGTCTTCAATTCATCAGATTAATTATATAAAATAATAATATATAAATGGAAAAACCCTAGGAATAGAAAGAGTACTTCAAAGTAGAATATCATAACCATTGTGCCTAACAGAAGGTAATAAGAGACAAGCCCTGATTCTAAGCATTTTACAATATTACATTTTAAATTCGTATATTAGATCTCCCAACATTAGTTGATAATGATTAATAATTGTCTACCTTTGTCCATATTATTTTTTCTTTTATTTCTTCCAACATAAGAATCAACCAACAACTTTTTTTTTTCCAGGAAGAGACCAAATCTCACCATTGAGTTCAACAAAAAAAATATAAGGCCTTTTAGGTTAAGATTTTTTTTTTTTTGGTAATGGTTTCTCTTCCAGGGTCCTTTGTTTACTGGACTAGCACCCTTATGATCAACTCACTAATTTTTGGGGCCTCTATTAGCCTTCTCCTCACATGAACAAACCATCTTATGTGAGTATCTAGGTGCTACTTTAAACTTCTATCTAATACTTTCATTACTAATCTTATCTTTTCCTGTATTCCCACTCATTCATGGCAGAAACATAAAGATACTGTTAATTTTCATTAACAGATACAAAATCAAGTAATGCTTCTTCAGTTAGGACAGGTAATAAAACAATATGTACAATTTATGGCTGTCATTTCACTGTAATTTCAGTGTCATCTATTCTGTCAGTAAGTTAGGAAGTCGCTGACTCAGCAGCATGTAATATAGCTTAACAATTCAAGACTTCATCCTCTGTACAGTTTCTCATAATGACAGTTTCACAATTTCTTTTGCTTCTATTAAAAACTAACTAACTAATGTACCCCAGTGCTAGAAGGCTCCTCGCTATGCGAAGGTATGAGAGAGGGTCATTGTACACAACCTTAACCATGCATATGCAAAGAAGCTGTTTCTAGATTAAAACCCATGACCAACAAGTCACCAAGACGCAACTTTACCAGTGCCCCATGGCTCACCATCAATTTCTTTTCTTTCTATATTTTCTCTAAATTCTAATAGGTATGAAGATAAAGAAAAATCTAGAATTTCAAAAAGGCATTGATTATATGGAGATACATCTTCATTTTGAAAACAAGTAGTCTTCATCAATAATAAGACAGACATCATCATCATCATAAGCTAGTTCTCAAAAAGATTATAAAATGAATTTAAATAACTCAAGAAGATATCAGTTGTTTCTGTAATACTATATCATAATATCACTTTAGATTTAAAAGTACGTGACATGAATTAAGCTAGTAGATCAAGGGTAATCCCAAATGAACGTATATTACAGATAGCATTCTTACCAGCGTATATATCTTCGCTAATATTAATAACACGTGATGCCTTACTAATGCCTCCTCGAGTTATGTGAAATATTCGGTCAAATACATCTGGGTGTCCATAGTGCATGCGAACTCTGCAAGATTTTTCCCCCAACCAAAAACAGGATGAATTGATACAAAATCTCCATAAAAATGCATTGTTTGATAGAATATAAAATTAAAAATGAAGATATTGATATTTTAAGCTTCAAGGATGATAATAATTTTTGGAGAACCACAAAATTGGCTCATAAGGTGAGGACTGTCCAAGCTTGTAAGGGTATAACTCTGTTAGTTAAAAGCTACCTATGGTTAGTCTGTTATGGTTAGGTTAGTTGTGTTAGTTAGTTAGAATCTCTGTATGCATACAGTTGTAAACAGATATTCAGTAACTAATTGTAAAATCTCTTGTCATAATACAAGATCTATTTTCTCTCTCTTATATGTTCCTCTCACAAAGCTTTGTAAACTCAAATTATGTCATATCTCTAGTTCATGTTGGATTAAACCTCCACACTTGAGGTGCAATTAAGGCAGGCCCCAAAGAAGCTGCAGCTAAGGCAGGCTAGGGGGGACTGCAATTAAGGCAGCATTCCAACAATTTCTAAAGCATTAGTCTTAGAGTTTGGCTTTGGACCTAACTCGACCCAACAAAATCAGCTTGTAATTGTCTCCTACTTATATACACTACTTTGGCCATATCATGAGTTAATGTGGGACTAAAACACTCCCCTTGAGGCTGCAATTAAGGCAGCCCCCAAAGAAGCCGCAACTAAGGCTGGCTAGGGGAACCACAATTAAGGCGGCTTTCCAACACTCCCCCTCATGCCCAAAACTTCCAACCTGGAACGTGGCAAATGCAGGTGACCCAACAATGGATCAAGAATAGACTCTGATACCATCATAGATTTTGAGTTTGGATTTAACTCAATCTTACAAAACCGACTTGTAAGATGAGGATTGTCTCCCACTTATGTACACTACTTTGACCATATCACTAGCCGATGTAGAACTAAACCACCACCCTTGAGGCTGCAATTAAGGCAGCCCCAAAGAGGCCGCAAATTAGGCGAGCTACGGGGACCACAACTACGGCAGCTTTCCAACAATTAGATTCTTCAAAAGTTGGTATTAAATTAGAACATAATATAAAATGGAACTCTGGAATACAAACCATACATATTAAAAGCAAATGAGGCATACAGAAATAGAGTCCTCCAAAGACAACTTTCAAAGGTAATTTTGTGGAATATTCTAGAATATTAGAATTAGTTGTGGAATATTCTAGAGTATTAGAATTAGTTGTGAAAAATTCTAGAGTATTAAAGTTAGTTGTGGAATATTCTAGAGTATTAGAATAAGTTGTGGAATACTCTAGAATATTAGAATTAGTTGTATATAATGAACCCTTTGGGTTTCAATCTGAATGAATGAAAAAAGTGTGTTCATTACTTATATTTCAACATGGTATCAAGAGCAGGTTTCCCTATTATCGTTCTGCAACTCTGAAACCCATTTTTTTAAAAAACCTTAAGTCATCTCTCTCTGTCATTTTCCATAAACACTATCTAGTCACCTCCAATTGCATTTGTTCCTGTCCTTCACAGTAATTTATGGATTCTTCTTCTTCATCCGACATTTCTTCTAGTGCCTCTCCTAATTCTGATGGTGTTTTTATCTCTAAGGCGGAGTATGAGCAATTTCAGAAGGTGATGCCTCAATCTGCTAAAGCAACTAGTCATGTTGCTCAACAAGGTACGACATTCCATGCTGATCGTAGTAATCGTTGGATTCTTGATTCAGGGGCTTCTGATCATATGACAGGTAATGCAACCTTGTTTTGTTCTTATACCCCTTACTATCAACTGTCACGAATAAGAACGGCCGATGGCAACTTCTCTACTATTGCTGGAAAGGGATCCATTAA
>PYAF01000948.1:188885-206696 GCA_007407185.1 Glycine tomentella
CTTATTCCCTACCTATTAGATTGTATTGTGATAATAAGGCCGCTGTCAGTATTGCTCAAAATCCAGTTCACCATGACAGAACTAAACATGTGGAGGTTGATCGTCATTTTATCAAAGAAAAATTGGAGGATGGTAGTGTATGTTTGTCATATATACCTACCAAAGAGCAGACTGCGGATATTCTTACCAAAGGATTACATAAGCCAACCTTTGAGGATTTAATTAGCAAGTTGGGAATGATTAATATATATCTCCCAACTTGAGGGGGAGTGTGGAATATTCTAGAATATTAGAATTAGTTGTGGAATATTCTAGAGTATTAGAATTAGTTGTGAAAAATTCTAGAGTATTAAAGTTAGTTGTGGAATATTCTAGAGTATTAGAATAAGTTGTGGAATACTCTAGAATATTAGAATTAGTTGTATATAATGAACCCTTTGGGTTTCAATCTGAATGAATGAAAAAAGTGTGTTCATTACTTATATTTCAACAAATTTCATTGAAGAAAAAAAAACTACATTAATAGTCAGTAGCCTCACGGGAAATCAAACCCAAAATATTCAAGATGTAAGAAGGAAGCAAATCCAAGATGTATCATTCTTAATGGATGGAGTAAAAATAAAAACAAAAAGATTAAATTTATGGGTTCACTAATTACTTACACTAATTTTGTTCAGTACAGATTATGAATGTCAAACTCACAAAAGTCTAGGGGAAAAACAGTCTTCTCCTGTGCAGAATTTTCATATAAATACAGTAATACAAGCTAATATTCATCCATGTACTTTAGCTGAATGGATTATAAATTGGCTAAATTAATTCAGGAATAAATAACATATTTAAAATATTGCACTTATACAATTGAAAAGACATTGTTGCCTTTAAATGTCCAGCTGTATTATACTGTGAATTGGCCTGTTTTAAATAATCAGAAAATTTTGCTAATCAATTCCCTTGACAATCAACAGAAACACAACTTACTTGAGAGGATTTGCTAAAACTCGTTGGGCCAAGGTTACAAAGCTAGTTTCTTGATTTGACATGAACCAAGCCAAGGAAGAGACACTGCAGCGGTATGAAGCAAGCAATATGTAAGCAAGATAAGCAAGATAAGACAGTCAAAGCTTAAAAGTATCACTTTGTTTATCAAATTTATAAAATGTGCATGTCAACCTTCCTGTAAAAACATGCTCCCTCACTCCAAGAATGCTTGGAGGGCGAAGGCCATGATTCGCATGGAACTCCTCCAGAAGATTCCTCATTTTCATTGCTTCTTCAAGATAATTGTCCTTTCAAAATTTAAAATATATATATCAGATTAAATTATATAAATTTTCTTTCCTCATTCATTCATTCACTCACATACATACAGTTGAGGGAAGAGGAGAGGGATTTCTCTGCTAAAGGCTGGTGAACCACATATTAATCCAAGGCCGAGAAGTATGCAACAGGCCAAATGACATGTAAAAGTGAAATTCAATGATTTGGAAGAACTGAACAAGTACAACAGGATAAAAATCTCGCTAATGCCATGACTGCAACAGGACTATGTCCCTCCCATTTCTAGAAATTAAAAACGATGAAGTGCATTTACAAAAGGCAATAATTTGTCTGGTTAACAACACATGTTCAGCCAAGTCATAAACAAATACAGAATATACAACACTTGATAATATGTTTAAGTCTTTTGAGAGAAACATAAACATCTATTTTTGCATGAAATCAAGTAACAAAAATACTAGATTCAAATAAAAATACAAATCATTTAAACATTCCATGCCCCAAGCGCATCATAATTAACAGAGTCACCAAATGGGGAAAAAAAAGAAAAGGAGAAGCCCAGTTAAGTTTGAAATCTATGGTGGAAGCCCAGTTATTTCAATATGCACAATGTAATATGAAAACTCAGATAAAAAGAGAAGCCTCAGTGCTAAAACACATATATAACATATTTTAAACTCGACAAAGCATAGAACTGAAATGACCATCCTTTTCCTTAAATCCTTTTAATTTGTGCATTGTAGTACAATGTATAGCACCTTGTAATAACCAAAAAAGGTATTACAGATGGCAAAGAGAAAAAGAACAAATGACCATATCAGACATATCTTCACCTGATTCATGTCAATAGTTTGAACAGCTTCACCACGAGTGAAAACTATGGCATGGTTTTGGTTTTCAGGCTTTCCTTCCCCAAGCTTAGGATCTCCAGGAAGTTTTATAGAGTATATTTCCTATGTACAAGATGAAAAAAGAACGCATTAGGGAAAAGAAACACAAGAGAAAACAGTAAATATTAGAGTTAAATAATAACCTAATAATTCACAAAGCAAGAATATGATATCCCAGACTAGCACGGAGAGTTCTATTTTTGATAATGATTGACAAAGCATTCAATCTAGCAAAAGAAAAGAAAATTGACAATGAAAATAAAAAAAGCAGGACAAAGAATTCATAACTTAATAACTCCATCTTGCTTGTCATTTCCGTGTTAAACAAAAGTGACAATAAATTAACAACACGAAAGTGACGAGCAAGATGAAAATTTAAATTGTCTGTCATTATTACAAAGGCACACACATTAAAAGTGATCACATTAAGGCATGGACATAGAGAAAGTCTTTTTGGATCTGCAACACGGCCCTCCACAACAAACCAACAACAACATAGAGAAAGTCATCACATTAAGGCATGGACATAATAATCAGTTGTTTTAATATGGCAACTTTATACTGCTATACATAGAAATATTTTTTACCCAAGATATCTATGCAATGGAGAAAATTCAAATATTTTTAAGCATGAATATCTTTGGCAATCTATAACATGAAAAACAAAATGACCGATAATAAAACCACCAGCAAGAAAATCCTAAACTATATGTTCATATGTTGCACTTATAAAAAACAGTTAAGTCTATTTGATGAGCAGAAGCTGACATCAGTGGAAGTTTTTCTCCACCTGATCTTTTCCATTTATATCGGCTTTGACAAGCTTTGAATAAAACACTTTTGAAGTATTTCCATCAGTTGTACTTTCATCAACATGAATGAAAGCAACTCGCAGTGCCTCATTCCTAATAACAGAAAAAATCTTAATGTTATGTAATTTATAGCAAAAGAAGTTAGGAAAAGATGGAAACAGAAAAATAGTAATCAAGATATCGTCTATTTATTTTTTTTGGTGAACAATGATCGCACTGAGATTAGAACCTATGACCCAATGAATTCTACCCAAAACCCTCCACCACATATTAATCCTCTTAGAATTTGGGCTTAAGGCTTAACTCAATCCCACAAAACCAGCTTGTAAGGTGAGGACTGCCCAATCTTTTTAAACTCTATTTAAGCCATATCTTATAGTCCATATGAGGCTAAATCACCACCCTTGATGCCGCAACTCAGGTGGGCTAGGGGTGACTACAATTAAGGAGGTTTTCCAACAAATCCTCTATTCTTGACACACACATAACTATGAAATTAAAATATTAAATAGAGTAAGCTCTCATTTTAATCCTTGAAATTATAAGCATTGGTCAATTTATTACAACAAATCTTCGGTTTAGCCCCTAATCTTGCAAAAAGTCATTCATTATATTCGTTTTTTACTTCATTTTCCATTGGTTTGCACAAAAAAGGAATAAATTGGATGTTAATATTATGCAAATTGAGGATTTTATAAAGTCAGAGACTAAATGGTCTATGCTTACTATCTCAAGGACGAGAATGAGGGTTTATTCAATAAAGCTTCAATAATAGTGATTCCACATAAAGTTTATATCACAATAAAAAATTTGTGACCAAAAAAATTTTGATTCAGCAACATCCTCCCTGATTAGAAAGTTCAGTGCCCAAATGCTTTCCAAAAACACATTTTAAGGTATACAATATGGGTACCCATATATATTATGATATTGTAGAGCATTAACTTGAAGAGCATTGAAAATAATAAGCACACAAATTGATACCTCTGTAACAATAAAGCAATATCAGCAGCTTCTGGTGCCTTCCGCTGCTTTTGTTGACCATAAATTTGGCATGATACAACATAAGTAAACTTCAAATCTGCCTGTGCCCGTGATTCGCGAGATGATTCAAAATCTTGAGTCGTAATGAAGTTGTTTTGAGAATAATTGTCCACTATTGACACAAAAGATTTCCAGCAAATATCCATGTCAAACTTAACTAGAATGAAAATCAGAATCACAAACTGCAATGCAGAATGTTCATATGCAACTACCTCCCAGTGATCTGCTCTCCAGAAAGCTCTGCAGCATTAAAGCCCTCCTATAGTACATCATACCACGCACTGCAAACCCAAAAAAATAAGGGAATGTTAAAATACCATAGGCTGGGAATAAGCAGGAAACCAATACTTGTGGAAATACAGTAGTTATGCCTCAACTTATGTCTTATGAAAACAGAAAGGAAGACAAATAAGATATATGCTTAGAATTTGTGACCTGTCCTCGCCAGAGTCTGCCCTCTATAAGAAACCCAAAAACGAAGTTCCAAATAGTCACTGGAATTTTCTTGAAGTTCTGCGTCCCCAGTGGATGCTCCTCGACCAATTCTTTCAAGAAAGTTTTCCCATTCATCTGCAATAAAAAAAAAAAATTCAAGCTCAACCCCAAAATGGCCCGATTCAAGATAACAAAAACCTTTCCTTGTCGTTCATCAATCTCCAAACAGATCAGAGTATACCTGCTTCTCGACAGATATTAACAAGATAAATTCAATTTTCCTTTTGTTTCTTCACCATCACAAATTGGCTACGCTTGTGAAACACAATGGAGTGATCATGGGACTGTTAAAATTTGCAGGCAAACCAAATACAGACTAGCGTTCAACTAAGTGTTGAAATTTGCAGGCATAATCAATCTTTAAGAATGATAACAAGGAGATAACTCTGAACCTAATAAGAGTTCTGAACATTGACACATGTTTATTCTTTGTGAGGGGGGATCTAATAGAGAAGACACAATACCTGGAAATATCTTTTGAAGATAGAAAAGAATAGATATGCCATCTTCGTTCTCCTTTTGCAATTCGGAAGTACTATAAAGCACAGTTTCACTATAGTATGGAGTGAAAACACTATAACAAGCAAAAAACAAAAGGGAAAAGTGAATATAAAGGATAAAAAAAAACAAAAGAAAATCCACCGTAAACTATATGCTTACACATGCATATACCTGAATGGCAACATTTCACTAACAGGCTTTGCTGAAGGCATGTCCATAAATAATGAATTTGAGAAAAACTCTAATCTTCTCCTGGCTTCAAGATTTTTTGGAACATTAGCAGCAGAGTCCTTTACAGTTAGAAGAAGATGCAACCGCTTTACAAGCTCTTTCTACAACAAACAAGAAAAATATATTTTAATGTATTTAAACAGAAAAAAAAAAAAAAGATGAATTGTATGCAAATAGAAGGAACTTACAATTTCAGGATCATTAGGCCATACTATCCTAGAAAAAAGACGTCCCTCATCCCTAGCTCTAGCTAAAAGGTTCCATGTATCAAGATTCTCCCTGAAAAATTAAAATGAGTACAGGAAATTCAGGGAAAGAAAGACAATTAGTATTTTTGTCATCTAAGTTGCGGATTGATTTCAATTTCAACTGCTAACTTTCTTTTAAGTTTTGTTTAGTCAACTTATGTTTACATATCACATTTGTCCTTCAGTTATACACAGTTAAATCCCATCGTTAGTTCCCCAGAACCTCAAGAGGACACTTAAGGGTGAAAGTTGCACAATAGCGACATGAGGAGGCCCCAAATAAATTCGATAAATTATTGGCAGAATGTAAAGATCTCATGTTCAAAGCAAAATGTGAGGAAAACAAGTCACGAAAAACAATCCAATTCTAGAGGAACCCTCAATCAATTTCAATAATTGATGAAAGAAAAAAATGCATTCTAGAAATCAGGTTTGACAAAACTGTGTTTTAATGCTCAGACTTTGATCTCTAGTTTTAGCCGATGAAATTACATAAATTTCATATATGTTGGTCGTAATTTAACATCTGGAGGAACCCCTCAATCAATTCACTAATGGTTAAAAAGAGGGGAAAAAGGGTCTTTAAATTGGGGCATTGCCCACCTCACCCTCCATTAAAGAGAAAGGAAGAGGACAATGGAGGATGAATAACCAAATTTCTGGTGTGATAACCAACATTCTAACAACTTAACGGTAACATATAACACTGTTATAGTAGGATAAAAGTCATACAAAAGCATAGGCTTGAAGACTAAATTTAATAAGAAAAAATTGGGAGCAAAATCAAAACCAACTATTTACTTAGAGGACGGAAATACTAATTTTAACCAAAAATAATACTAGTCTAAACATAGGCTGGGAGTTTAGACTTATGCAACCATATACCTTAAATCTGAAGATACCAGTTCATGAGTAACAACTTCATACAGGTCATGTACAGCTTTTGCAGCACCTTTAGCGAGTTCAGGATCATTTCGAATCTGAAATAAATATATAATTTCATGGAAGTAACGAAGAATGATCCACAACTAATAAATATATATAAAGAACCCTTGAAAACACAAATAAATGATAAGATATTCTATGATTTAGGTGTTCAAATATTTTATCATAATAAAACTTTCGTCATAATTCATTCAGGTTGAGTGCAATCAAAGACTTGGCATACCACTAAATGAAGTTGTTGAAATTGTTAGTAAATAAGTTACAATTGTAGACTTAGAAACTGAATTAAATAGGATCTTTGTAAACAATGGAAACTCAATCAAAGTCAGACTTAAACAAACACAATGAAAAAAAAAAATTGGTTGGCTAACCCAAACTTAGTGAAACTTGTCAGTTAAAAAACTTGTTAACAAGTTCAGAGTTGGGCCGATCAAAAAAAAAAAAAAAAAAAGTTCAGAGTTGGTCCATTTATAAAAAGCTGAATTGAATCTTAAACCAAAATCAAAACAAAAATCTTTAAAGGACTAAAATTAAAACAAGAATCCTTAAAGGACTAAAATCAAAACCCCCCTATTTTATAGGGACCAAAAACTTATTTCAGCCTTTAGTTTATTATACTAGTATGTGGACCCTCGCAATGCACAAGGAATAAATGTTTATTATATTTTGAGTTAATATCACTATTATTCTTTAGTTTATTATATCATATATTATGCTTTATCTAGTTTATAATACGTAACGTTTTGCATAAAAGAGAGGGAAGCTAAATTGGACTCAAATTGAGGTCAAACAAAAAAAACCCAAAAAGAAGAGGAAAAAGCACAGAAACACGTTTAAGCCGAATCCCCAGAAACCCTAACTAGGACACATCAGTTGCTCTGCTTGCTAAGTGTCGCTTGTCCGTGTGAAACCCTTACTCCCTATGGGAGAGATCATAGATGGAGGAGTGGGAGGTCAGAAGGGAAGTGACAGGCTGTCCAGCAATGGTGCAGGTTGCAGATCATGTCCACCAAGGCAGCAACAACACAAGGAGCAACTGCAAAGCCCACAATTCACCATGATTTGCAGTTTTGCACCAAAAATGCCACTGCAAGAACTGCCTCAAGACCAGCGCAGAGATACTGGCCGATCATTATACTTGTAAGTTATTATTATTAGGCTTAAATATGTTTTTGATCCCTGATATATACCCGAATTTTACATTTGATTCCTGATAAATTAATCCTTTGAAATGGGTCCTTAATATTTGAAAAGTTTTGTGTGATGTCCCTACCGTTAGAAGGGATCCATTAAGTGCTAATGTAGCCATTAGCTCTAAACGTCAGCAAGCTACATGCAATGCCACATTGAATTAAATGTGACATGTAAGCTGACCATGTGTCGCCTGACATGGCATCATATTTTAATTAAATTAAAACGAAAAAATAGAAGCTATATCTGACAAAATGGATCCAAAAATGGACGAAGGTGAGGGAGGGTATGGTGAGAGCAGCGAGTCCATGGATCAGTTCCGCTGTAACGAAGCTATATCTGCCGTTGCCGACGAGGGTTTCTTGGGCAAGGAAGAAGAAGACGATTACGAGGACCTTTACAACGACGTCAAAGTCGACAAAGGGTTCCTTGAATCGTTGCGCACGAACAAAGATTCGGGGTATCAAAACGACAACGTCAAAGAAAAAAAGCCTCTGACACCGCCGGTTCTGGATGTCGCCAGGGTTTCAATTTCAAGTATAGGTGGCAGTGGAAAGGGTGTCAGTGATGGTGGAAGAAGCGGGGTTGTGGAATCTGGGGTTTCGGGAAGGGTTGATGGGTTTCACAATCAAGGGTTTAGAGGGAACAAGGTGGGTGCCAAAGGCGGGATTGGGGTTGAATTAGAGAACCAATCTGGGAATTTGAGTGAAATTGAGGATCAGGGTGGGAATAATGGTGCCGCAGTGCTGCGAATTCGACAGAAACCACATGGTCGGGTTGTTGGGATTGTGGAAAATGAGGGTTTGGTGAGACAAGGTCAAGTTGGTGGTGGTGGTGGTGGTGGAGGGAATGTTAATAGGGTTGTTGGAAATGGTGTTGGGAACAGTGTGAGTGTTGTTAGTAGTGTTAATACTGGAGGAGAAGTTTGGTGGACTACTCATGCTGAACTTGAAATTGAGCTTAGTAAGTATAGGCCTGTAAAGGAGGTTAAGTTTTTCAATGAGAAGGAAAGTGGGAAGTCGAAGTCGAAGGGGTATTGCCAGATTGAGTTTTTTGAACCTTCTGCTTCAACTGCTTGCAAGGAAGGGATGTATGGAAGAGGAGGAAGTAACTGAGGGAGAGGGAACCCTAATCTTCTATTTTTTTTCATTTTAATTTAATTATAATATGACGCCATGTCAGAAAACACGTGGTAAGCTTACAAGTCACACTTAATCCGACGTGACATCACAGGTAGCTTGCCAACATATAGAGTTAACAGTCACATCAGCAGTTAACGGACCCCATTTGAGAGCAGGGACCTCGCACAAAAAATTTCAAATATTAGGAACTCATCTCAAAGAAAAAATTTATCAGGGATCAAATGCAAAATTTGGGTATATATTTAGGGATCAAAAACATATTTAAGCCTTATTATTATTATCATTATTATAAATAAATTACTCTGCTAACTCATAAAAAAATAGATTACTCTGCTGACTGATATACTCACACGAGCAAATTCAGAAAATAAAATCTGTTTTGTTTTTCTCTTCTGACATGGCTAAAACAATTCGTCTAATTAAAATATTGTAAGATATTTCCTTCCAATTGACTTTCCTTGTGATTACCAATCAGCTATGCATATTTGTTCAAACCTAATCTTTCATAAGAGGGCTAAAGACATAAGGTAAATATCATTTCATACTTGAAAAGATCATCTCAAACATCATGAGGACAAGCAACATACATCTTTACAAGGGATCACAGAATAGCATACATACATAATAAATTGGATGCAGCATGAAGAGTTTCTTGTTGTTTGCATTACTTAATGTTTCTGTTTATTTTTATTCTTTGATTTGTTTCCGTAGATAGTTAAGGCCAGATCCTACTGATTTCAATTCCTCAACTTTGGAGATTTGATTATGTTCTCCTTACATAAACATTTGTATGATTTCCTCATGTAAATCAATATACACCATACACAAAAATATTCAGTTTCGAGAATCGAGAGTAATAAAAATAAAAGTAGTCATCAGACGTATTACCAGGAGTCCAGTCAATGCCGTAAGTCTTGATAAAACAACTGGAAGCTTCTTAAGAGACAAGGTTATAACAAGCGAACCCTCTATAATACTGTTATTGATCTCACGAAAAATTCTCTCCACCCTATCAAAGAGAATATAGGCAACCTTTCATAATGAATATGTCTGTAGCTCAAGCAAAAAAATAATGAACTGAAAAGCAGAAAACTTTGGGAATTGACATTCAGAAAACTTTTCCGAAACAAGATTTAATATCCGATGCCTAAAACCCATCTTCATGTTCAATGTCAGAATTGCAGAGTTACCCTACCAGAAATTGTTGTCACAATATCTTAAATGGTCATGGTTAAGTCTTGGTAGACTCTTAGTTAACTTAACCATGTACTAATTTCAATATGCAGTTCAATCTTTTAATGTTTCAAGCATCCAGTAACTGTTAGTCATATTTTTTCATTGACAAAAGGAAAATTCATTTAGTCAAAGTAAAAATAACAATGAATTTGAAAATAATTGTCAATAAATCCAAGACATAAACATTAACCAAAACAAGGCTTTCCAGGAAAAATAAGTCCATTGAAAGTCTTTTAGGACAGTAATAGTCATTAAGAATTCAGAACTAAGCTAATGTATGATTTGGCTTAATTTCTACATAAACAGTTTTTCAATCAAAAGCTCTCCCAGCAACATTTTGGTTATATGTTTTGCTGAACACAAAATAATCTAATCCGAACAAAATTATTTTGGAATGAGAAATGAATAATTCAAGTATGTGCTCAGTGAGTATAGTTGTTTCTCATTTGTCCTTTTCCCTCCTAGCTAAGCTATTAAAAAGAACTCTTCAAGCAGATACATATGCATGGACTGCCTCTAAACTTCTCTCTTTACGACCAAAAAAAAGTTCCCCAATCTTGAACATATAAAACCATAACCCTAATTTCAGTACCTTTTAGCTTCAAAAATATTGACATAAATGTTTAATTGGGATAAGGTCTCCCGTTCAACAGTCAGATGCTCTAAAAATTCCAAATGGAATTGTACATAACATGACATTTTCTTTATAGATAAATTTTCTGAATTTGAGATGAGTGGTGAAATTCATACCAAAGTCTTCCTTCATTGTCAACTAATGAATATAATATTTTTTCAACACTGTAATAGCATTCCTTAACTGCATAGGCCATATATTCATCCCTACATATCCTGTTCCACAGATCTGTCTGAGTATCTTTGCAGTCCAAAGCCAAATCAATTGCCAACAGGATCTGAACATTAAGATATATTAATTCAGATTAACACAACCCTGGCATACCATAGAAGTCTCTTCAAATATCCATTCCAAGTAATTCATATTGCATAATAATTTCCACCTTACTGCTTAGAAGAAATAAAGGCCATTGAACTAATCTCAGACTTCCTGCATTACTAGGAATTGAGAGCAAGTCCATTTCCCTGTAATAGTTAAAAAAAAACAAATAAGCAACCTATAAAAACGGGTAACTGACTAGAAAAGATTTTGAAACTCAAAGAGACAGACCAAGCAAGACTTTTATCACAATTTTAACAGATTAAAGGCATTTTTTATCAGAGGAAAAAGAAGAAATGAACAATTTGATAGGAGCCCCTAAAGGCATAGGGCAAGAGAATGATCATTTTTATTACATTTGAATGAAATTGAACAGAAATAAGGAGAAAGGAAATTTACTCCAAGGGTTCCCCATTTTTGCAAACTTTCTTATTCTGAATGAAATCCTTCCACAATAATTCCCCCTTATTTTTCTAACTGATTCCCTCTAACTAATTGCTTTAACGACACTAACTATCCCTAACTACTTTTCCCTTCCCTTTGATCATAACACAATTAGAGGAGAATCAAATATCCCATAAAAGAAAGTAAAAAGAAACAAAACACTAAAGAGGCTAAAATATGTGCAAAGCTGCCAGTCTCTTTCTTCCCATGAGCTTTTGCCACATAACATGAAACAGTAAGTTTCTTTTTATTACACATGTCAAGCAGCAAGTTTCTTTTGACTAACCTATTGCTAATAAGATCTTCCTCACGCAGGCTTTTAATAATCTCATTCCAAAATGGAGCAAACATGGCAGCATATGCTTTGTTCATATCTTGAGAATCCTGCACCAAATCAATCACATTCATTTACCCAAACTGAATGTCAAAAATTACTAAAAATAGAAATGCATAGATGATAAAAAATATTAATAATTTAAACAAGTAGCTACAGCCTACAAAGATATAAAAAGGTATCATGCCACCAACTGGATCTGGAATTCTTTAAAAAAAAAAAAAAAAAATCAGTTAAGTTCTCCTAAACTAAACCCTTCCCTTCATATACAAACTTTTGCTGGAGGCTTCTATGACAATTTAAATCAAATTTCATCAAGGAATAAAAATCCTGTTATTTTTTAAATGTTTATCACCTAGCTCAACAAGAAAAAAAAAAAAAAGAAGGAAAAAAACAACATAGAATTGCACAGATCTATTTGGATCTGAACCAACTAAAATAACTAGCAATAAAACAATACAAATCTTAACTTAGTCTAGCATACTCTTCCCCTACAAAACAAAATAAAATACCTGGGTTGATTGTCCGCTCAAGGGAATCCTGAAAAGGCACAAAAACATAATCAAATTGGCCCAAAAAAAATGCTATATTTCAACTAAAAAAAAAATATTATATATGGTCACAATTCAATAGCATACATCAAAACTAAACTTGCATAATAAAAAATTATTGTAGAAAAAAAGACAGGACACAAACAAGGAATAAAGCACCCTAGTGATAGAAATATAGGTAATGATTAATTTTCATTAGGATTTATGTGGATTAATGTATCATACAGAAGAATAGTCGTAGAAAATAGTTTTAATTTTTTATTATTGTTGTAAAACTAAAATGTATGTATTCTTTGATTCTTTTATGTATATAGACATCAGGTATGCTGAGTGCTATCACTCAAGCAATTCACAGAGATTCTAATTTCTATTAGTCTATTCTCTATGCTTTTGAATATCCCCATGCATCAGGCCCACAAGTTGTCCTTGAAAAGTAAAAATATGATACCCAAATAATAACATATATGGCAATCCCCCATGAACCTTGCCTGTCCAGAGCTCTAATATGACATGAGAAATCTCTCTAATCAATCTACTATTCAACAAAAATAGAAAAATACCAAAAAGCCTTTACTAGAAATATCTAGCACCTCGACAGTGTAAAAAACGAAAGAAACATCATATTCCCTGACCACCGATCTAAATGATGACCCACCAGATCTATATCACCAAGTCAATTTCTATGTAAATTAAGAATGGATAGAAAAGATAAATGTAACTACTAGCTTGCCATATAGAAATATATCAGTTAAAACAGCTATATCTAAGAAAACCCACCTTTTTATTTGTGGAGACGCCAAATTTTTTACAAATGCCCCTGGGAAACTTTCAAAACGTTTATGCACCATTTCAATTGAACGAATCTGCAAGAAGTCATTAATAAGAAATAATTGTTTAAAGACAATCCATGCATAAAACAGATTTTCGTAGTCATGGGAATTTTGATTTCTTAAAGAAAAATAGAGAATAGCTCCTTAAAATAGATGTAGACAGAGGAAATCCTCAAAACAGAAGAGCAAAAGATGCAACAGGTCAGTCAAGCGACTTGTCAAATTTCCACTCCTTAACTGCCTACATGTCTAATTTCACCCCTCTTCCCTTGTATCCACGCAGCCTCTATCTTTGTCCCTTAATATCCCACACCTGTTACCATGTAGGCAAGTTTGATATAAGCCCAAATCCCTCTTCTGCCGTTACTCATTTCCCATGTGGTCCCCCTAGCATAGGAGTGCCTAAGTAACAGTGTAACACATCAAAATGAAAAGTTCAAGTAAAGATTCCTTTTCAGAGGAAATTTGACACATCTTCTAAGATTTTTCAAGCAAGGGAGTGCACCTGCAATGTTAGGGTCTATTAAGATTGTTGCAGAGTAGAAGATTGTGATAGAAAATATGAGCAAGTGAAAGGGGAGAGATTTTAAGAGACTTTGGACTAAGAATTCAGATTTCAATGCATCAAATGATTTGTGTACAATTTAGTATTTAAACAGAAAATTCACAACAGAATTTGAGGTGAAAGGTGAAAAGATTCAACCCAATTAAAAAACAGTTACACCTCAGATTATATAGACAGTTACACTTGTAACTGTCAACTGACTCTAGTCAGTTAGCTAACTAACAAGAGTACAGAGACCTATAGTTAAGCCTATACACACATACTTAAGAAAAGTAAGGACTCTATCAAGTAAGTATACTCCTATACAGACTACTAAAAATCACTAACAACTAGCTAACCGACTAACTGACAGCTGAACTGTGACCTTGGGACACAGATCCGGTAAACTCTTGGACATAAATGAGAGTTCCTCTTGCAGGGTCCCCATTGATAAGTAGTAAAAAGTGCATAATTTAAAATTAATATTTGAGCAATCGACTGATGCTAACCTACAAGCACCAGAAATCAAGTACATTTAATCTCATATCCTATTATATTTTCAATTGGTTTCAACCTTTGAGCTTCTCATTTATCAAGATACTATTGGTTTTGCAAGGATAGCAATGAACTCCCAAGCAGCCTATGGAGGAAACTATCATAGAGGTCTCAGGAATATGAAGAGAAATTATAATGGGACCCTTCTGTTATAAGACACAAGAATATAGTCATTCTTACTTTATTCTTTCCTGTCACTTTCTTATTACCCTTCAGCCTAACCTTTCAGCATTTTCTCTCCCATCATTAAATAATGCACTTATTAATACAATTTAAGAATATGCAAACCCAACAAATTTCATTAAAAAAATAATATTAATAATTGAAATAATTGAAAGGAAAAGAAACAACAATTTAAATCCTCAGATGCCACTTTGGAACCCAAATACCTCGCCTAGCCGAGCCCGTGCACCACTCACACCACCAACAATTGCTGACATGACAGTGTAAAAAATGAGAATATCCATGAGATAAATCTGTAGAATTTGAATGCATTAGCAAAGTAAGACACAGCCAAGTATACATGAAAACAGTAAATTAAACAATTACAGGGAAAGCATAGTTGTCAACAGAATGTAAGGGTACTGTTATTTGAACTTGTGAAGTGTCTACCCCAACACAATAACCATCATATAAAAGTGAAATGCCAATTAACATTTGATGTCCTATGCTTCAGATTAGGGATATTTGAGTGTAAACCATGGTTAGAGTACACAGCAGATGCATGTTTATATAGGCTTATAGCATTTGTTACAGATAATGTGGAATATTCTAGAGTATTAGAATTAGTTGTGAAATATTCTAGAGTATTAGAATAAGTTGTGGAATATTCTAGAGTAGTAGAATTAGTTGTATATAATGAACACTTTGGGTTTCAATATGCATGAATGAAAAAAAAGATTCATATTACAATATGGTATTAAGAGCAGGTTTTCCTGTTATCGTTCTACAACTTTAAAGCCTATTTTTTTATAAAAAAAAGGCCTTCCCTCTTTTGGTTTGAGGTGACTTATGGAGTCTTCTAATAATACGAATGAGGAGTTTCGTGACTCTCCTAATTCTGATGGTGATTTCATCTCCAAGGTTGAGTATAAGCAATTTCAGAAGGTGATGCCTCAATTTGTTGAAGCAACTAGTCTTGTTGCTCAACAAGGTACGACATTCCATGTTAATGGTAGTAATTGTTGGATTCTCGATTCAGGGGCTTCTGATCGTACGACAGGTAATGCAACCTTGTTTTGTTCTTATACCCCTTACTATCAATTGTCACGAATAAGAACAGTCGATGGCAGCTTCTCTATTATTGCTGGAAAGGGATCCATTAAACTTTCTGAAAACATGTTAAATTGTGTTGTGAAGTTCTCTATCCATGCTTCTCTACTATCAGTTATTCATGTTCCCTCTCTTGTAACCTCATCTCTATCAGCAAACTTACATCTGAGTTAAATTGTATTGTGAAGTTCTCTATCCATGCTTGTGTTTTTCTGGAACAGGACTCGGGGTTGAAAATTGGCAGTGCTAGGGAGGAAGAAGGGCTTTACTATTTTGAAAAGGATCCTAATGAAACAATTTTTCCGCACCACTCATTATCTTTGTCTAATGATTGCAATGATGTTTTGTTGTGGCATCGTCGGTTAGGACACCTAAATTTCTTTTATCTTTAGAAGTTGTTCCCAAACCTATTTCTCAATTAAAAAAACCAATTCTTTTTCTTGTGATATTTGTCAGATTGCAAAGCATCCTCGTGTTTCTTATCCTCCTAGAGTTCATCATAAATCTTCTCCATTTACCTTGATTCATAGTGATATACGGGGTCCAGCCCGTGAGAAAAATATCTCCGGTGCTCGTTGGTTTATTACTTTTATTGATGATCATTATAGGGTATGTTGGGTATATCTTTTAAAGGATAAGTCAGATGTTGCATCCACCTTTAAAAACTTTCATGTTATGATTCAAACTCAATTTCAGACCTCTATCAAAATTCTTCAAACTGACAATGGTATTGAATATTTTAATTCTGTTCTTGGAGACTATCTCACCCAACATGGTATTCTCCATCAAAGTTTTTGTCATAACACCCCTCAACAAAATGGGGTGGCAAAAGAAAAAATAGACATCTTCTTGAAGTTGCTCGAGCTCTTTTGTTTACCATGCATGTCCCTAAATATCTATGGGGGGAGGCTGTCTTGCATGCATCATATCTCATCAATCGGATGCCTTCTCGTGTCCTAAATTTTCATTCCCCTTTATCTTGTCTTACTGACACCTTCCCTTTTTTTCGGGCTCATTCTTCCCTTCCTCTCAAGTTGTTTGGCTGTGTGGCTTTTGTACGTGTTCCTCCCCATCAAAGGTCCAAGCTCGATCCTAAGTCTATTCGATGTGTCTTCATAGGATATCCTTCTAACTAAAATGGTTACAAATGTTACTCGCCTTCTCTCCGTAAGGTCTTTGTTTCTATGGATGTCACATTTTATGAAACACAATCCTTTTTTCCTTCGACTTCTCTTCAAGGGGAGTCTATTGGAGAAGATGAAGATAAGTCTTGGAAACCAAATGAGTCTGTTGTTCTACCTTTGCCATTAGAGACAGGGGGAGTTATTGTGCAGGAGATAGGCCGAGCTACTATGCCAAAGACTAGAGATCCTCATGGTAAATGGGAAAAAATTTACAGCAGGCAAAAAACACTTCAGGAGCCTCTAAACTGCCAAGATTCTGACTCGAGTCCTAGTTCCAACAACTCAATACCTGAATGCACTAATGCAGCCGACCTAAATTTGTCTATTGCTCTTCGAAAAGGTACCAGATTTTGTACTGCTCACCCTATTTCTCATCATATCTCGTATGAAAAGTTATCCCCAGGTTTTCGTGCTTGCAACACTATTTTAGATAGTACAAAAATACCCAAAAACATCCAAGAAGCACTTGATGACCCAAAATGGAGGAATGCAGTCTTTGAAGAAATGGATGCACTTTAAAAGAATGGAACTTGGGAATTTGTTGCATTACCCAGAGGAAAGAAAACAGTAGGTTGCAAGTGGGTGTTCACAATAAAATTTAATGCAGATAATAGCATCAACAAGTATAAGACGAGATTGGTTGCTAAGGGATTCAACAAGTATAAAATTTAATGCAAATTCACCCAGTTGTCAAACTTAACACTATCCAAGTTCTACTATCATTTGTTGGCAACCTTAATTGGCCCTTGCAACAATTAGATGTAAAGAATGCTTCTTGAACGAAGATTTACATGAAGAAGTTTACATGGATCCACCACCTGATTTTGAAAAAGGAGACGGTTCAGTATGCAAGTTGAAGAAGTCTCTCTATAGGCTTAAATAATCCCCTAGAAAATGGTTTGAGAAGTTTACCCAAGCTATGAAGGGAAGAGGATTCCTCCAAGCTCAGACTGACCATACTCTATTTTATAAACACTCTGATGGTGGCAAAATTGCTATTCTCATTGTTTATGTCGATGACATAATTGTCACAGGAAATGATTGTGAGGAGATAAACTCTTTGAAGCAGTGTTTAGCTGATCAGTTTGAACTGAAAGATCTTGGAGTTCTCAAATATTTCCTTGGCATG
>PYAF01000948.1:206796-241834 GCA_007407185.1 Glycine tomentella
CCTCCCATTGATCCTAATATTAAATTGGGAATTGAAGATGGGAAAGAAGTTGACAAAGAGCAGTACCAAAGGTTGGTGGGGAAGTTGATCTACTTATCTCACACTCGGCCTGATATTGCATTTGCAGTTAGCATGGTTAGTCAATTCATGCACTCTCCTAAGGAAAAACACCTTAGTGCAGTTTATAGAATCCTCAAGTACCTCAAAAACACCCCTAGTCGAGGAATGTTCTTTCAAAGGGGACACAAGAGGATGATTGAAATCTATACAGATGCAGATTGGGCTGGCTCGGTAATGGACCGAAGATCCACTTCAGGGTATTGTACATATGTCTTGGGAAATCTTGTGACCTAGAGAAGTAAGAAACAAACAGTTGTTGTCAGAAGCAATGCAGAAGCAGAATTTCGGGCTCTAGCCCATGGTATTTGTGAAGGAATCTGGTTAAAAAGACTTCTTGAGGAATTGAAGATCTCTTATTCCCTACCTGTCAGATTGTATTGTGATAATAAGGCTGCTGTCAGTATTGTTCAAAATCCAGTTCACCATGACAGAACTAAACATGTGGAGGTTGATCGTCATTTTATCAAAGAAAAATTGGAGAATGGTGGTGTATGTTTGTCATATATACCTACCAAAGAGCAGATGGTGGATATTCTTACCAAAGGATTACACAAGCTCACCTTTAAGGATTTGATTAGCAAGTTGGGAATGATTAATATATATCTCCCAACTTGAGGGGGAGTGTGGAATATTCTAGAATATTAGAAATTAGTTGTGGAATATTCTAGAGTATTAGAATTAGTTATGGAATATTCTAGAGTATTAGAATAAGTTGTGGAATATTCTAGAGTAGTAGAATTAATTGTATATAATGAACCCTTTGGGTTTCAATATGAATGAATGAATAAGAAGATTCATATTACAATACATAAATACAGGATATTTGGTTTCCTGTAAATCAGGGATTATATGCCTACAAACTACATTTATTACAATATCATTTAGAATATTTTTTAGATTCTCAACACTGTATCTAGGATGCTTGAAAAAAAACATAAAAGAAACTTTTATCTCCTAAAATATTCCTATTTCCAACATGCTGCGATCAGATACGAGGACACTCAAAACAATAAGAATCACTATAAATGGGATTTTATAAGAAAAAATGAAATGAAAGTCAGATAATTAATATTTATAACACTGACACACTATTTTATCAGTCAACTTCCCCAATATCTCTCCACTCCCCCCTGATATCAACCTCCTAATATTCCCTCTGAATACAAATGGTGTGAACCACTTGCTAGTTTTTATTGGAAATTACTCCTGAAGTATGCCATAAAAATAACTCCATAAACCAATCCCACAATCAATTAGCATGATCAAGTAACAGTTTTCTCAGATTGATGACAACTAAGTTAAAGCAAGGAATACTCACAGCCAAAACAGGAGCCCACAAGCTAACAACAGTAAAGGCATTTTTATTATCTGCAAAGTTTACATGCATAAATCAGTCCCAAACATAATTTCTTAACTGTATATTACTGATATCCACAAGATACAAGCAAACCAAATTGAGATATAAAATTTACATCAAGAACACCTAAAAAAGACAGCTTCAAATTATATTATGAAGGATAACCACAAAAGAATTACTTGGAGAGAAGGACCATTAGATTTGACATAATAGACAAAAACATCCTTATTAAGAAAGTAGTAAATGATATTGCTTGTTAAAGAGTGGTTAACTGTTCGCACAAAGTGATTAACAGTTTTAAAGAAAGTTATATCTTAGATACATGAAAAGTTAGAAAGAAATCTGTAATTGGCCATTTCTCTTTTATTGAGTAGTTAATATGAAAGAAATATGTTCTTGATATTGTAAAACCATCTGTATGTTCTTGAGATATAATATAAAACCATCTGTATGTCTTCACCTAGCAACTTAAGCTTTTGGAGTTGTTGGTTTGTGACATTGGTATCAAAATCTTATGTTCAAGTGACCTAGAGTTCAATTCTTGCTGCCCTAATAAAGTTAAATTTCAGCACAAAGTAGCTGGACCTGTGTAATATCCGCACTTCAATCCCAAAAGACTCTTGTATATCAGGCTGTGTATAAAAAATTTCATGTGTATCCAGCTAACAGTTTAAGCTTTTGGATCTGTAGGTTCATGACAGATCTATTGAGGGAAGATATAACGAGAGACGGATGAAATTCATGTATTACACAGCAAAGCTGAATATATGGAGTATGGACCAAAAATAATAACTACACGCATAAGAGTTATCCTAAACAGTATTTACATAGTTTCCAACACTAAGAATGTGGGTTTGGGCCTAACTCAACCCCAAAAGTTAGCTCATAGGGTGAGAGTTGTCCACCCCTTATATACTATATCTTGGCACTATCTTTAGCTGATGTAGGACTTGGGTTTTTCCCAATACACCCCCTCATACCCAGCACCTTTGAGCTTAGTGTAAGGATAATATGGTGGGTGACCATTTTGATGGATCTAGGATACGGCTCTGATACCATCTTAGAATGTGAGTTTGGACCTAACTCAACCCCAAAAGCTAGCTCATAGGATGAGGGTTGCCCACTACTTATATACTCTCTTAGCACTATCTCTAGCGATGTGGGACTTGGATTTTTCTCAATACAACATAACTAGTTCAAATTATCAAAGAGAGTGGTGATCACTCTAGATAAGATCTTTTCTCAAATGAAATGGAAATCTACTTCAATGTGATTGGTCCTCTCATGAAATACTAGATTCAGGAAATGGAAATCTACTTCAATGTGATTGGTCCTCTCATGAAATACTAGATTCAGGAGGGGTAAATAAGAAATTCTGTTAAAATGTTGAGGGTGAAAAATAGAAAGAAAAGAAAAACATAATATAGGCTCAAACAATACTTCTAATAACATCGAAAGGTGCTAGAAGCTAGTGAGATCAACTGATTTACCAAACACTTATATTTTGGTCAAAGAAACTTATAAGCAAGTCAAATACACTAGAACAAACTACAATTTGTGTATTTCCCTGGCAGTACCACTTCAATCGCACAAGATTGGAATCCATTTTAATTTGAAATTGGAAATTGGGGTGAAATCTATTGGATAGATACATTATTTTAACAACATTGCCAAAGGAATCAACACCCTAATGAGTGGAAATATGATGACATGTTCATAAGTATTGTAGAACAGTGGCAATAGGGGAACTATAATGCTATTGCCTTGCAGATTCCAGTTGATCCGCTATCACAACGCTGTCACATTGCATATTCCACAAAAAAGTGTCATCACAGGCACTAGGCATCTTTTGGTTGTGCAATAGGTCATGGGTCTTGGGGAGTCAGTCGCAGATCTGATAGAGCTGTTGGGTGTTACTTGACTCAACCTAAAATTGAAGGGTCTGTGAGCTCAAGACCTTTTTTCCCCAATCCTAAAACCTGCACATACTCAAGTCCTCCAGGGCATGACTTTTTGTTCCAACTTAACCTATTAAACATTATAGCTTACATAAACAGCGTTCCAGTTATACTGACTAGTTACAACTTCAGTTCAAACAAAGGACAAGTAATGACTTATGAATTCCTCTTATACTGACTAGTTACGACTTTAGTTCAAATAAAGGACAAGTAATGACTTATGAGGCACCGTTCACTTCACCCCCTCTATCGTCTCAAGTTAGTCTCTATCCATTCTCTTGGCAACTTCAGGTAAGCGTAATATCCTCTTTTTTATATTTTTGGTACTTTTTCTTCTTTAATCATTTCCTTTTTACCTATGATTCTGTCCAGATTTTAGATTTTCTTTTAGTTCCTTTTTTTTATTCTCTCTTGTTATATAAAGATTTCTTCTTTCCAGTCTTTTTCCATTTTTTATTATTCTTTGCTCTTATTTTTCTTGACCCATTTCTTTTTCCCTTCAACTTATTTTTTCTTCCTTTACTGTCTATATATTTCTTATATTTCATTTTCAACTGCTATGTGACTTCTGCTATTTGCCTGCAATACTATCAACTATATTATATAGCAGACTTTTGCCATTTCATGATTTCCTGCAATCTGCCATTTACAACACCGAACACCGCTGGCGCTTATTTAGAATTTTCCCTTGTAACATATTCCAGCTATGTTATAATCTATACTTGTAGAAATTTGCTCGATCACCTTATCTATCTGTACCACTCTTTATTCGTACTTCTTTCTTTGTTTCTTTTCTACTTATCTATATTCCTAAAAGATTCCAGTTCCACCAACCTTCTATTTCTTTCTTAATGAATTAATCTATAATCTAAAAGAATAATCAAATCAAAACACAAAAATTTATACTATTAAACTAGAGATACATTCAAAAATATATACCATGCAAAAATGGAACAGAAAACACCAAGGCTTAAAAATTGACCCAACAAATAAAAATCAAATAATAACAGCATATACTTACTCTGGGATATCAAATCATGCCATGAGTAAGGCAAAGATGAAAGACGAACAATGATATTGGTAGGTTCAACAAGAGGTTTAATCTGCAATATTAGGAATTAGAAATTGATGATAATTAGTAAATCGTAAATGTAAATGTTTCCTTATCCATGTTCTATCTACTACTGTACTAATGACACCTTTACTTTTATACATGCCTACGATCTACTATACTAATGGCATTTATATTTACATACATACATGAGATTTGGTGGGGCTACTGGCACTCCAATATGCCTATTTACACTATTCACTTTTTAAATTCTTTCAGCTTTCGAAATTTATCCACATCTAAGTTTCTCTATTTTTTTTTTGCTCAGCAAAGATCAATTATATATATATATATATATATATATATATATATATATAAGATAAAAGGTACAAGTATAACGTATAAAGTACAACCTATCAACAAGCAAGCCAAAACTATGGCTAGCTAATACATGCGAGTTGCATGAATTTGAGAGCCAAAGAACTAGCTGAAGATAAGGCTCACACCCCTCAAAAATAATTCACTTCTGTTAAACCCTCCCCATAGGACAAAAAGCGTCCTTAATGTGACTAGACCAGAAGTGGAAAGGGATATTAAATCCTTTCTCTAGATTAGATAACCAGGACAAGCAGAAAAATAAGGCATCCTCCATCAGATTATGTCCATTGAAGCTGGCACCATGGAACACTATCCGATTTCTATGATGCCATATGCACCATGACAGCGCAATCCACCATATTTGCCATCTCTTGGTCAAGAGATCATTGGGACCATGGTAGGCATGCTGTAGAAAATGTTCTTTTGGAGTTATCACGAAAACCCCTTGAATGTTTATCCAATTCATCGACTCCCACCATAACTGCATAATCTTAGGGCAGCTGAAAAATAGATGTGGTACGTCTTCTTCGGAATTTCTACAAAAAGGGCAGCTGATCTCAGATAGTGGTACATTCCTTCTGCTTAGATTCTTCTTAGTGGGTAAACAGTCCCTCAGTAACCTCCATGCAAAACACGAGGCTTTACTAGGGATATTTAGCTTCCACATATCCTTAAACACCACCTCCTGGTTCTGAGTGTTTGTCTCCTTATTCAGCAATCTATACGCGCTTCCCACCGTGTATTCTCCACTCGGGTCTCCCTCCCAAACCCAAGAATCCTGCAACTGATCATGTATTGGTATACCTTGTAGTTCTTCTAGAAAATTTACAGCTGCTGCTATTTCACCCTCCATAAAGCACCTCCTCCACCTAAAATTCCATTCCCATCCTACAACGGATAAAGTTCCCATCTATACCCAGGCTGGACCATCATGTTATTCCCCACAGATGGCGTGCCTTCGGTTTCGAAAAACAATGGAAAGCAGGTTTTTTTGGAAAAATTCATTTATTCTGGTGTGGATGGCAGGCAGGCTATTGGATATTATTCTGCTGTTGCTGAGAGATTCGAAATAATCTAGGATATTTCAGCTTCAAAGGGACTCCAGCCTCCAACCAATCATCCTCCCAAAACTGCACCTCTGACCCGCACCCTAACTTCCATTTAACACCATGGCTAAACCATCCCTCCTCTACGTTTGAATTACCGATGCTACTCAAGTCCCTCCACCAAATTGACTCACTAACAGATCTTCTTGATTCATCCAACTTCCTCCATCCTCCGTACTTTGATTCCAATACTTGTGTCCATAATTCCCCTTGATTATGGAACAAGTTCCATCTCCATTTTCCAAGTAACACGAGATTAAACTTCACAAGATCCCGAATTCCCAATCCTCATTTCTCCTTTGGTTGACAAACCTCAGCCCAACTTACCCAGGCAATCTTCTCCTTATCCTCACCACCTCCCCATCTAAGTTTCTCTATTAAACAAAAGTAAAAATCATTTAAGTTTATTCCTTCATATACCGGTGAGGTAATGTGCCTATTCATACTTTATATATTTTTTTAAACTATAATTTTGATTATGTATTTTGAATTTATCCATTTACATTTTTCTTAAACGGAAATAAAAACTAGTTCATTTTGTTTTATTTATCCAAAAAATTTAATAACATGTCCAATATTGGGAAAAACCCAAGTCCCATATCGGCTAGAGATACTGCTAAGAGAAAGTATATAAGTGGGGGCAACCCTCACACCCTATGAGCTAGCTTTTGGGGTTAAGTTAAGCTCAAACTCACATTCTAAGAATCTAAGATGGTATCAGAGCTTATCCTAAATCTATTAAAAGGGTCACCCACCATGTTATCCACACACTAAGTCCAAAAGTGCTAAGCTTGAGGGATGTATTGGAAAAAACCCAAATTCCACATCAGCTAGAGATAGTGCCAAGAGAGAGTATATAAGTGGGGGCAACCCTCACACCCTATGAACTAACTTTTGGGATTGAGTTAGACCCAAACTCACATTCTAAGATCTAATAAATGAACATTGTATTTAATTAAAATATTACAAAAATTTACACTTGAAAAAAAAATTATTTTATTTATAATAAATATTAAATGTAAAAATTATTTTTTCCTCTTAAATAAATGATAATTTATAATAACTCGGTTTCAAATTCAAAAAAATAAATTAAAAAATAATGGATATTGGAGTTTTGTAAAGGACATGCAGTAATTCTACTGCGGTCCTGGGAGTTATCTTAGTTAGTTAAGAGTCAATTTCTAAGACAGTTATAGTTAGTTCAGTTAGTTACCTGTCCTATCTCTTTAGTCTATAAATACAGTGTTGCAATCCTTGATTTAGTGGGTTAATAAAACTGTTTCTTCTCTCATTTTATATCTTCTATTACCTTTTCTATTATGGTATCCAGAGCCTAGTTCGATTCAAATATGGCAGAATCGCATAATCCTTTTCCCTACTCTTCCGCATTCCCTAATTCAATTGCTAAAAAACTTGATGATTCAATTTTTTTGTTGTGGCTAAAGCATATCGAACTAGTGATCAAATCACACCGGCTTCAGCACTTCGCGTCGTAAATCCGGTGATTCCGTCGCGATTTCTCTCCAATGCCAATCGTGAAATCAGTTCTGAAAATCCCGCGATTGAAGTGTGGGAGCAGCAAGATCAAATTCTGCTCACATGACTGCAATCGACACTCTCGATGTCAATCTTGTCATGATGTTTGGGAAGCGTACACTCGTATCAAGTTTGGGATAAAATTCATGAGTATTTCAACAAGCAAACACGAGCTCAGGCACGGCAACTCCGTACTGAGTTGCAATCTGTGTCGCTGAAGGATAAATCCATGCGGGCTTTTCTTCTCAAGGTCCAAGAGATTGCAGATGCGTTAGCTTCAGTTGGAAGCCCAATTTCACCTCAAGAACATATCGATGCGTTTCCTCAAGGTTACAGCTCAGTTATCTCTGTAATTAGAAGTAAATTCAAACTGCTTCCCATCACAGAAGTTGAGGCACTTCTCGCTCACGAAGCTCGACTTCACAAGTTTGATGAAGTGACGATTTACCTTAAGTTAACTTGACTCATGCCTATGGTGCTGGTTCATACTCCTCTCATTACACGCATCAACAAATGGAGTTGGAGAATTCTGTGTCGCGAGGTTGTTTTGACCATGGCGGTGGTTATAATCACGATGACCGCCACGGTGGTGCTCATGGCCATGGCGGACGCTTTGCAAACTTCCGGTGTCAGGTTTGCTTCAAGTATGGTCATACAGCCTCTCATTGTCACAATCGTTATGATGAAAATTATCAGCCAAACCTTAATCTGACACTTAATGATCCCTTTACTCCACCTCCTAACCAATCAACTCAGAATTATCAGTCATCATCTCAGTATTATTCTGGTTCAAATGCTAATTCCGAACAGCACACTAGCTCTCATCCCTTAAATGTCTGGGTCAATCCTAACTGCTACAAAGCCTCAAGTTCTAATCAGCCTAGTGCTATGTTGACTAACTCTGATTCTCAGTCCAACAATTCCAATTGGATTCCTGACTCTAGAACATCTTTTCATGTTACTGGAGAATCTCAAAACATCCAGCAACTAGCTCCTTTTGATGGTCCTGACCAAATTTTCATTGGAAATGGTCAAGGTTTGAACATTAAATCTACTGGCGTTTCTCATTTTATTTCTCCTCACAACTTTATTGTTTCTCTGTCGCTTAATCAACTTCTACATGTGCCTTCAATGACTAAAAATCTAATCAGTGTCAGTAAATTTGCAAGAGATAACCAAGTATATTTTGAGTTCCACTCACAATTTTGTGTTGTTAAATCTCAGGTTTCCAATGAGATCTTACTTCAAGGCTCTGTTGAACCTGATGGACTTTAAAGCATCAAAGCTACCCAGCCAAGTCTTCAAATTCTGCTTCAGCTTCATGTTTAGTTTCTAATTCTGCTTTTTCTAATTGTTCCACTTCTGTTGCTTTAGTGGAAACCTAGACCAGTAATCTGTGGCATGCTAGACTTGGTCATCCAAACTTTCATGTAATGAAGCTTGTTTTACAGAAATGTAATATACCTCTTCTTAATAAAAATGCTGTTGATTTCTGTGCTTCTTGCTTTGTTGGCAAGTCTCATAGACTTCCTTTGTCTCTGTCTACTACTACCTATTCTGCTCCTTTAGAATTGATTTTTAGTGACCTTTGCAGTCCCTCTCATGTTGTTTCTACTAATAGCTATTTGTATTACATAACCTTTGTTGATGCTTTTTCTAAATACACTTGGATATATCTATTAAAAAGCAAATCAGAAACTTATAGTGTGTTCCAACAATTCAAAGCTATGAATGAACTACAATTCAATGCTAAAATCAAGAGTCTTCAAGCTGATTGGGGAGGGAGTTTAGACCTCTTACTCCTTTTCTATCCAAACTTGGCATCAATCATAGGTTGATATGTCCACACACCCATCACCAGAATGTAGTGGTGGAGAGGAAACAGGCATATAATTGAGTCTGGTCTTACTTTAATGAAACATGCATCTTTACCCTTTAAATTTTGGGACTATGCTTTCACTACAGCTGTGTTTCTAATAAACAGGTTACCATCATCATCTCTGAATTTTGATGTACCCTACACTGTTATCTTTAAACACTCACCTGATTATACTGTCTTAAAGACTTTTGGCTGTGCATGTTTCCCCTTTCTTAGACCTTATAACAGACATAAACTGAACTACAGATCCCAAAAGTGTCTCTTTCTAGGGTACTCTTCTTCACATAAAGGCTACAAGTGTCTTGCTTCTTCAGGAAGGTTGTTTATTTCCAAAGATGTAGTGTTTAATTTTATTTTTTTTTTGGTCAGCAAAAATAATATATATATATATATATATATATATATATATTAAAGAGAAGAAAGAAACAGTACAGGTAGAAATAAGACAAAAAGGATCTGAGCAAACAGGACCTATGGCAGCCTAATTCATGAGAAAAGGCATGAATTAAACTGCCAGAAGTCAGGCTAGATCGAAAGAAATCCCCCAAAAACAGGAGAAGACTTATACATTAAGTCCTCCCCTGATTACAAAAAATGTCACCCAGATTACATGACCAAACATGAAAAGGAATATTGAATCCTTTTTCTAACATCCAGCAGGTAAATATGGCATCTTCCATAAGCTTACAACTATTGAAGCTGTCATTATGGAAGATGATATTATTTCTATAACGCCATATCGCCCAGGTCAAAGCTATCCACCATGTTTGCCACCTCTGCGAACAGATCCCAATGTAGTAATAATAGAAGTGTTGACTAAAGTGTTCTTTAGCAGTTACCGAACAGACACTGAGAATAGATACCCAAGACATAGACTCCCACCAAAGCGGCCTAATTTTTTCAGTTATAAAAAAAATGTGCCGAGTCTCTGCCGCTGCCAGTTTCCTAAACTGCGGGGTGATGTCTGTACCTTTTCTCTATCTGGGTATTCCTATTGGGGCGAATCCGAGGCGTTGCTCCACGTGGGAGCCTATTCTTAAGAAGTGGTGCCAAAGCAAGTTATTGCTAGATTGGAGAGGATGCAAAGGAGGTTTTTGTGGGGGGGCAGCTCTGAACAGAAGAAAATCCCGTGGGTGAGCTGGGAATCTGTGTGTCTACCTAAGGAAAAAGGAGGGTTGGGCATTATGAAATTAGACAGTTTCAACTTAGCTTTGTTGGGAAGATGGAGATGGGATCTATTCCATCAACCGGAGGCCCGGTGGGTTCAGATTTTGGAATCAAAATATGGAGATTGGAGGAGCCTTAACATGACAAGGAGATTGTCGACAGACTCGTTGTGGTGGCGAGATTTAAGCCTGTCTTATGTATCCTTAGAGACAGGTGGTTGGTTTTCCAGAGGTGTTAGGTGGAAGGTTGGTTGTGGAGCCAAAATACTGTTTATCTTTGAAGGAAAAATATCCTAGGCTATACCAGATCTCATTACAACAACAGCATCCCATACAGGTCATGGGCACATCGAATCTGGAGGGGTGGCAGTGGCAATTTCAATGGAGAAGATCATTCATGGAAGGTGAGCTAGAAATGGTGATAAAATTTCTGGAGGAAGTACAGGAGCTGTCAGTTCTTGAGCAGCAACCAGACTCATGGGTTTGGGTGGGAGAGTCTAGCGGAACTTACTCAGTGAAGAGTGCTTACAGCTTGCTTAATCGGGAGGAGGACAATCTAGAGCGGGATGAGGTTTTCAAGATCCTGTGGAAGTTAAAAATTCCTTGTAAAGTTTCATGTTTCGCTTGGAGGTTGATGAAGGACAGACTGCCTACAAAACAAAATCTCAGAAGAAGAAACATGGAGATTTCTGATATCTCATGTCCCTTCTGCTGCTGCCTTGTGGAAGACGCTTCACATCTCTTCTTTAGTTGCCCTAAAATCCTACCTTTATGGTGGGAGTCAAGGGCATGGGTAAACATTGTCGGGGTCTATTCGGTTACACCAAAAGAACATTTCAGACAGTCCTCTTTCTGTCACTTAAGTGGGAACAGTCTTCTTAGGTGGCTAACTTGGTGGACTGCTTTGACTTGGCGTATTTGGTATCATAGAAACCAGATTCTGTTTCACAATGAATCCTTTAACGGTCAGAAATTGCTGGAAGATGCTATATTTTTTTGTTGGTCTTGGCTTAGGAACTTAGAGCCAGGTTTTGATATCCCTTTTCATCAGTGGTCCAGCAACTTGAGGGCTTGTTTTGTTTCTAGGGGGAGGGTTTAGCCTGGTTTGTTTCTGTCCTGTTATCTAGCAGAACTACGATGGCTTTTTGTGTAAAACCATTCTAGTTCTGCTTTGATTTCTTTTGTTGGTTTCTATAGCAGCACATCTTGTACTGTTCTTTCCTCATTTATATTATATATTATTTTTGCTGATCAAAAAAAAAAAAAAATTGTTTTTTGGCCCTCTAATTTATTATTAAGGTTCAATTTGGCCTTCTAATATTTTTTGGGTTCAATTTAGTCCTCTAATTCTTCATACTGATTCAATTTGATCCTTTTGTCAAAATAAACTGACGGTGTTAGGAAATGTGCGTCTTGTGGTGGTTTAAAACTACTTAGTTGTGTTTTTAAATCGCCACAAAGTGTGATTTCATAACACCATTGACCTAATTTTGAAAGTAGAACCAAATTGAATCGTTTTTAAGAATTCAAGGACCAAATTGAACCCCAAAAAAACTAGAGGACCAAATTGAATCTAAAAAATAAATTAGAGGACCAAAAAACTAATTAACCTTTTTATTAATATAAAAAAACTATAGAAATCATAATCAGGTGAACTAAAAAGAGAAAAAATTAATTAACTTCCCTCTTCCATTTTGTTTTTTCAGCTCATTACGCTTTTATTTTATTTCCAAAATTACATTGATGTTTTTATAAATAAAAATATTACTTCTCATGTTTAAGATAGTGATAAATAGAATACTTATTTATTGGAAAGGTTATTAAATTTAAAAGTTTTCCCTTAATATAACAATCTTATCATACTTACAAATATATATTGTTTCAATTAAAAATAAACTGTTTTCATTTTACTTGACTGTATTTTTACATATGTACGAAGGAAGTAAATTTAAATTATGTCAACTTCTATATAGAAGAAAAACTCAAAAAAGGGAAAGTATAGAAAGTATAATAAAAGTAAAAATGCAAAAAGCGGAAATCAGCATACTGGAGGGTCAATGGCCTCACCTAGATACATACAATGTGTGTGTGTGTGTGTGTGTGTGTGTGTATCTAGATACATACAACGTGTGTGTGTGTGTGTATATATATAAAACGTAATGACTTACCTGGAGAAAGTAAGCAAAAGTAAATTTGACGGCAAGTAACACCAACCAAAAGGCCACATACCTGCAGAACTCAAAAGCAGATTTGTGAAAAATAACAATTGAAAAATCTATATCACAACGCAGCACTACTGACACCAAAAAAGGTAATACAAGCAGCAAGAAATGTCAAAAAAAAAAAAAAGTAAACATTAATAACAACCCAGTACAAGAAATAAGTTATCATCACTACCAATGGTAAATTGACAAGCTTCAAGAGCAGTAGTTCAACCCAAGTGTATTAAAGTTACAAACCCAGTACAAGCAAGTAAATAGGTCTCTCATCCTATTAGTTACTGCTTATCACAACAAGATTTCATTTTCTGCATGACAACCAACCTGCAGTAATCACTCATCTTCTCATAAAGACCACGTCCAACATAGTACCGCTCCTGAATTAAATAATTAAAAAGGCATAAATACCAAGTCATTTCCAAAAAAGTGAAATAACTTGAAATAATAAAAATAACTCACTTGATAAATCCACTTAAAAAACTGAAAGAAAAACTGATCAGACATTTCCGAAAGTGCATGACAAGCAGGAAATTTGAGCAACAGTCCAAGGAATAGACGTATAGCAGCATAAACACCAAGCACAAGAAGGTATATCCGGAAATAGAATGAATTGTCAGAGCTATTACTATTTCTCTCCTGCAAAACCTTCCTGCAATTGAGCATCATTATGGTCAAAACTAATATAGTTGAGATGTACTCCAAATTACCAGTGTTGGCAAAAGCGGCAGATGTAGCCACCTAGGCTCTGAGGCAGTGCAGAAAATAGCCTCATTGTCAATTTGGATTGCTTCACATTTTTAAATTTTTTTTCATGAACAAAGAATTTATTTATTATGAAAGAAGATATACATCGGTCTAGAGAATAAGAAATCCTCAAAAAAAAAAAAAGACAATGAAAAATCAAAAGGAAAAAAAAAAAACAAAACATGATCAAGATACATGCAACACAGCATCCCAATCGCTCTGAAAATCAAGGCACCCGCTCCTCTAAGAAAACCATAGGCAGAGAACACTAAAAAGGAGCTAAGAAAACAACTTGATGCCAAATGAATTCAATATGTTTTTAAAGTATTGGCATTGCTTAGTTTGCATTTAAATTCTATATTGATTGTAATTTGTCACTACAAAAAATTATGAATAATTATAGTATTTTTTTAATATCAGCATCACTTCATTCACGTGATCACTTTGCCTCCTCGCATCAAAACAATGCACGCCACCTCAACCCACTCACTGCCTCACAACACTGTTAATTACATAACAAAATAGCAAAGAGAGAATTCGAAACTCACAGGTAAACATATGTTACAAACATGGAAGTCAAGCCACCCCAGAAAAACTTTATAACTAGTCTTGAAACAGCCATGCCCCTTGCAGTGGTGTATGCCCCAAAAGTAAGCAACACATCTAAGAAACCTATTGATCATAAAAATAGTAATTTGAGAATTACTTGCCATTCACACAAGCAACAACTACAGAAAACACAAACATCTTACTCTTGACAAAATTCATGATTGCAAATGATGGCCCAATGCTAAGTATTGTTTTGAAAGTATTCAAGTTGATGTGTCCATGATTGAAAGCAATGATTGTCAAAGCCTGCATGGAACAGGAATTAGACATGCTTTATGCTAGAATAAATCATCCGTAATCAGAGTTCAGACTTCAGAGTAATATAATGATGGATGGCAAAAAATGAACCTGAAACATTAATGCCAAGAAGATCCAAAGACGATGGAAACTTCTATACAAGTGAAGAAATGTTCTATGCTCAACAAAACTGCTTTTACCAGTCTGCAAACCACATGTTGAACACACAAGGGAAACAAATTATATAAATATCATATTATAAAATAAAATCTATAAAAATAACTACCAAAATAAATTATAAAATGTGTGAAGCAGCAAAAACAAACCCTTTTTGTTCTCTTAGGTTTCCGCAAGAACGGTGAATCTGGCCTCATTGGCCAGTTTAATTCAAAACAAGAAGGCGACCTGCATATAATTTCAAATTAGAATAAGTCCACCTACAAGCCAAAATGTCATATGGCATCAGTCCTGCTAACCAAAAGTATTCATTGAAGTCATCATAATTCCTCCATGCTGAGTGTGCAGCTTTCCCATTGTTGTTTCTATCAGCTTCCTGCATATTTTTTTTTGGGGGGAGTCAACGCTAAGCAATGGAATAAATAAAAAGAAAGCAAAGAAATCAATAACCACATAAAAGAATAGGTGGACCACATACAATCTCCAGATATTACTTCAATATTGAAACATAAAAAGCAAATGAGGAAAAATAATAAATTAAAATTCTATAAAAGAAACAAAAATAACTAAGAAAGAAGAATGTTATCAAATAGTGAAGATAGCAGCACAATTGCCCTATAACATCACAAGTCTGAGCTGATTCACTATCACAGTGGAGTAGTAGTGTGGCTACATGAAAAATGGAATGTCGGGAATGTTGGGCATCACAGGTTTGTCTGCCGTTAAGGATCTTGCAGCTTCACAGGATGGGTTACATTTTGGTTAAAATATAGCCAGTGTACTGTGTCCCAACATATTAATACACAGAACCTGAAGTCCTGCACGAGTTTTTTAATTTCCAGCTGCACCTTGACATGATTTTTTTAATTTCCAGCAGCATTGCCATTCGTGTTGGGTTTGTGCTGCATGTGCCCTTATGATTCCCAAGCTGCATTTTGTTTTGGGCTCCAAGTTCCTTTTTTATTTTCAATCCCTGCCCAGTCTTATATTTCTTTTTGAATCCAGTGCCAAGTGTCTCCTGTGCATATAATGTCTCCCTAGTCACTAGTTCCACCATGTTAAGCTCTGAATACTAAGAACTGAAAATTACACATCACCTGAAACTTGCTCATTGTGTAAGGAAAAGACATCATTCCTCCATCAACTCCTTTCATCCGTGGCCTCTCCAGAAATTCTCCAGCAACTCAGCCTCTCAGGTAATGGTACAGTTTTTTTTGCCTTCTTTTTTCTTTACTCTCCCCCACTTTCTTTTTCATTTGCTCTTTCTTCTTCTTTAAAATTTCCGTTTTTCTTTTTCCTCTTATTGTTTACCTCTGTTTCTTCCAAATTTTAAGTTTTTTTTTGTTCATTTTTTTTCTTGTTTTCTCTTGTTCTATAAAAGTCCTGCTCTTTGCAAAATTCCGTCAGTTTTCCGGTTTTTTCTCTGATTTATCTTCATCTAGTTTGTAATGTTTCATTATCTCTCCATATACCCAATTCTTATTATTTCTCCAAATATATATTTCAACTACTATGCGACTTTCAATATTTGACCACAATGTTGTCCACTATGGGCCCGTTTGTTTAAACTTATTTACAAAATAACTTTTTAAAATAAAATACAGTTTTCTTCATTTTTTTTAATAAGCAAATGATATCTGCTTAAAAAGCAATTCTATAAAAAAAAAAAAAAAAAAAAAAAAAAAAAAAAAAAAATATTATAAAAAAAAAAAAAAAAAAAAAAAAAAAAAAAAAAAAAAAAAAAAAAAAAAAAAAAAAAAAAAAAAAAAGCACTTTTTTTAATAAATGAAAAGTTTAAACAAACTGACCCTATATGATATATTGGATTTTGGCTTTCCATGATCCACTATTGACAACACAGGAAAGAAGAAAAATTCAATGGAACTGACAGATTTTGAGAGAGAGGATAAATATTTAACTGAAATATTGTATTTCTGAAAAATGAGAGTTAATTGTTACAATGATGAAGGGCTATAGCTATTTTAATAGCTCCCTTAGATCACTATCAACTTATAACAAAATTGTCAGAAATGGACAATTTGAAACAAAATTGAAATATACAAAAAGGGTGAATAAAGCAACTCACTTCAAATAGCGTTTGATAAATCGGACATATTATTTTCTCAAGGAATTTTGCAGAACCATCATTGGTTACGCAGCTGACTGCAGGTGCAGCTTCTCCATGATCCAAAATAGCATCCAACTCTTTAGCCATCTAAATAACAGATTAATGGTTAAAAAAATTAGCATTATAAGTGATTTGAAATTACTATCTATAAGATTCATGAACATCAATCAAATTTGTACATCATGAAAATGGGCATAAACTAAGTAAAACCGAAGCACCGAGCAACACATCGTATATTCAATAAACAAACAAAAAAGAGAACAGGAACATTTTCAAAACAAAATAAATAAGATATGAAAAACACAGCTTGACAATGTTTTCTGTGCCTAACCTTTTGAATTCAAAACATACAATTTACTTTTTAAAAGGTATATGACTATGTCAAGATGTATTTGAAAATTAAAATTTAAATCTGACAAAACAAGGAGGCTTAAAATTAAAAGCCTTGATTTTTGTGAGGGTACCGGTACCCCTTAGCAATCAATGGCTAATATTTTGCAAAGTTTAACACTCACGTGAAATATAAAATAAAGAAAATTGTTTTGTATTTGTTTCAATTAAATGAAACATGTGACTAAATACCAACGACTATTTTTTTTTTTTTTTTATCAGCAAAGATAATATATGTATATATATATATAAAAGAAAAAGATGAGTACAAGTAGTACTGGAAAAGAAACCATCCCAGGGAGCCAACCAGAACTTTGGCAGCCTAATACATGATAGCAACCCGCATTAAGATGCCAAAGGACACCCTAAGGTTAGACCCAAAAAGAGGTTAAAAACAAGAAGAAGAAAAAAACTATCTAGCAAAACCCAACACTCAACTGACTAGACCAATGGTAGAAAGGTATATTAAAACCTTTCTCCAGATTAACTAGCCATGACCAACAAAAAAATAAAGCATCCTCCATCAGCTTAGATCCATTGAAATTTTCATTGTGGAAGACTATCCTGTTACGGTGGAACCAAATGCTCCATGTCAATCCTATCCACCAAACATACCACCTCTGTATTTTAATGCCACTAACATTACAGTAACAATGTTGGAGGAAGTGATCAATCGGGGTAACCGAGGATGCCCCAAGCACATTGATCCAGCCCATAGATTCCCACCACAACGGCTTAATCTTGTGACAGCTGAAAAATATGTGCTGCCTCCTCAACATACCAACGACTATTGTTTGGGGTATCTGTATGCTTATCAAAAGAGGGTACTAGAGGAACCTTCTTGATGTGAGAGTATCAATTTTATGAAGAAAAAAAATTGAATAGTGTTGGAAATAGGAAAAGTTTTTGGAGACAAAAGCTTCTTTAATATTTATGTTTCCAAATAGCCTAGGTACATGGTATACCTAGGTTCAATGCATAAATAGTGCAGCAGAGAATAAGGAGATGTATCAGCATTTGGTTGGAAAGTTTATCTGTCTCACACAAGGCCAAATATTGCATGTGTTGATAGTTAGTCAATTTATGCACTGCTGAAAGAGTTGCGCTTACAGGCCACTCATAGAATACTGCAATGCCTTAAAAAGGAACTCCATGAAAACGAATTTTAAAACAGAAGAAATGGGAATGCACTTCTTGATGCTTACATTGGAGCTGACAATGCAGGGTCATTGACTGACAGGAAGTCCACTACTAGATATTGCACCTTTCTTCGAGGAAATTTAGTATTGGAGGAATGAAAAACAGAATGTTGTGGCTCGGTCTATAACTAGAAAGTAGAAACTGAGTTTTAAGCTATGGCACAAGGTATTTGCGAGCTACTTTAGTAGAATATTATTTTAGAAGATTTGAAAATTAAGGGTATGTTTGGATTTCCGGTGGGAGTGTTTCAAAACTTAATGAGTAAAATCAGTCTGTGGTCATGTATGGTTACCCCCCAAAAGTATGTTTGAGAGTAACATTTGGCCTGGAAACTAAGTTTTGGAGAAGCTTTTCTTTAGCTTATTTTATTTCAATGAACTTCACGGAGAAGCTAATCAAAATATACTATTTATAAATTATTTCAAAAAGTGGTTTGAAAACTATTAGTGGTAACAAACTAACAATGCTAACAGAGGCAAACATGGCCCAAAATTTAAAGAGCACAATTAGAAACTTACATTGTGGAATATATAGCAAATACACTCAGGAAGAAAACGAACATTTGCAGCTTCACCCCAAATAAGAAAATACAGAGAAACCAAAAAAAGCTTCCTATCCCAGTTAATTGCCTCTAAACTGCAGGAAACATGAAATGAAATATGATCAAGTAAAATATGAAAGAGATAACATATTCAAAGCATGAGAAAGTTGAAGTAATAACCTATTCCATGCAACACGAATTCGTAAGTATCTGCACCACCTGATATAGTTATCTAGCACCTTCAAGAACACTTCATTGATGGTTTTCTCATCTATTTTCTGTATATCCCACAATCGACAGAAGTAAAAAAAAAAAAAATTTGAAAAACAAAAATAAACAACAATTATCAGTAGATCTCTAGTCCATAAGAAATTCAACAAAAAGCATGGAATATGTAAAATAGGAGATAATATAGAGGGATAAAAGACTGAAACCATGTGTAAGAGTACACAGCGGATGCTTGTTTACATAGGATAATTACATTAATGGTACATACATAGCGAATATTCATTCTCTAAATCAAAGATAATGTCCCTATAAATCACAAGAATCAGAATATTCATTCTGATTTTCAACACTCCCCCTCAAGCTGAAGCTTACTAAGCAATCAGCTTGTTACAAGAAAATTTATTCCCAACTAATAAATAAAAACATAAAATTGACTTCCACCAAAAAAAAAATGTTTGAAAGACACCACAAGGATGTTGGCAAAGTCAGGGCATATTGCCAGAAAGGAAATTTTGCCAGAGAGCTGGAAGAACCATCAGCCTAAGAAATTTATGGCAAGCAAAGCAAGCAAGTTCCAACCTTCCTAAGAACCACGTTCGGAAGCTTCAAACCAATATTTTGAAGACAACTCAGGGATCTTGGTGAAATCAAGGAATATTGCTAGGAAGAGAGAGCTGGAATACCCATCAGCTTAAGTAAATCCAAAGAAAGTTCCAATCTTCCTAAAACCAACATTTGGAAGCTTCAAACGAAGTGTGGAGATCCAATTATTCAAACTGAAGAGACGAAATCATCATAAAGTGACAGCGAAGCGAGATAAGTCACTAAGAAACACACCGGAAAAGGACGACAGAATAGGTGACTGGAAAGTTCTTCACCAGAAAATGAGCGGCGAGATAAAGGCAGTGGCCAAAAAACACACTGAAAAGAGACGACGGTAGGATAGGTGACTGGAAGCTTCTTCACAACAATGCAAAACACATAAAAAAAATGGACTGCATGGTGCCCAAAATTGCAAACATAACAATACTTAAAAAACGGTAAACAAGATCGAGCTCCAATGGTGTGTCCACAAGGATGCTCTGTTTGAGGCAAAACTCTTAGGTTATGCTCACACAAGAGACTCCTGCAGTAGAAGCGCAGCCCAAGATGGTGCACCACACGTCTGCACGTGCAAGAGAAGTGTGTTATTTGGCTAAGTCTGGCATGCAAAATGGTGGGCACGTGAAGGAGCGTCGCAAGCCCAATCGAGATGCCGTAACCACCATCGTGTAGATCAATGAAATACCTACCGGAAAGGTCGCCAGAGCTCCGGTGATGGATGGCAGAGAATGGCGACTGCAAGCAAAAGGGTGGCAATCGCCAGAAAAGGGGAGCAAGCAAAAAGGTCAACTAGAATGCTGAAAAAGGTCGCCAAAAGAAGGGAACAAGTGGAGAGATCCCCCGCAATGCAGAAAAAGGCCATCGGAAAAGTGACAGCAGCTGGAAAAGTCACAAGAGAAGGAGAAAGGGTCGTCGAAAAGAACCAAAACAAGTGCAACAACCAGAAAGGTCCACTAGAAACAGGAAAAAGACTGATAGAGACTGATAGAAGAAAGGCAACGAGCAAATGGGCTCATCGGGGAGTAGGGGACAGTGGGTCCTCGGTGAGGGATGATTTTTCCTTATTCCCTCAACCTAACTCTGATACCATGTAAAATGGGAAAAAATAGAGTGAAAACCGTGTGTCAGAGCAAAAAGCGTATGTGTGTTTATATAGGAAAAAACAGAGGATATCCTGTTTTCTGATTTTCTCTAAATCAAAGATAATGTCCCTATAAATTACAAGAATCAGAACATTAATTCTGATTTTCAACAGAATAAAACAAAGCAATGTCATGTACATTTACCAAGGGCCCATACTGAGTAAACCTACAATGCAGTAGTTAAACACCTACTAAGTAGGATTTTAGCTTGTCTGTCAAACTCGAGAATTTAAGTAAACTCATGAAGCTTCCATAAACTTGACTGGTAGACATGACTAGTAAACTCCCAAGATTTTACCGAACTTAAAGATATTTAAAAAGCTATGATAATATTCAAGCATAAGGTAGAAACCTATTATAACTAACCTAGTAGTTGGAAAAGAGGGAAGAGAGGGAGGAGAGGTCGCAAGTTTCAATCTTTCAAGTGACATTTCTAACAAACTAACATTTACCGATAAAAAAAATAGACATGTATATATGTCACACATATACATGTCAATTGTAACTGTCACAGCTGGCACCTGTTAGGTTCTGAAGCTTCTGCAGTATAAATATGATGGTAAGCAGAAGTTGAATTGTACATATTCACATTTTCAGTGTTAAATACAAAGTTTTTCCCCAAACACTCTCAAATCTAATAATGCCAAATAGCAGAGGGGAACATCCATTCTGAAAATGCTATAGCAGGTACTGGGATGGCGGCAATTTTGAATTAAAAAATTAAAGGGTAAAACTTAGAAGAGACCACAAGACAGTGAAATTAGATACCTTTTTTTAAGAAAGATTAAAAACAGTACATGACAGGGACAGAACAAAGCTAGGCAGCAGCAGTCACAGTTGGCTGGAAACAGTGACAGGTTTCCCAAAAAAATGGCCGCAGAAGACTCAGGGATGATCAGAAACCATGGAGAGCAGAGGATCCAGATGTCAAATTGGCTAGAAAATGCTAGGAGATGTTGGCAATGTTGCCAGAGAAGGGTGCGTGTTAGTCATAAAGAAGAACAATAGGTACCACACCATCCAGTCTCATTAAATTGTGTGAATCCCAATTAAAAAAATAAACTTTTTTTTAAACTACCCTTTATTGAAACTTGACATCAAGCATAAATTCCCTATAAATGAAGGATATTTTGAAGATAGTCTCATTAAATAAGGCAAAAGTAGTTCAGATTTGCTTATATTTAAGACCAAGATACAATGGATTTTTTAGTTTATATTTGAGACCGGAATAGTACTTCATAACAAGATCCGCACAAGTGACTGAGAAAGTAAAGTTCCAGTTCTGCAAATTTTGTGGTTTGGTCCGTTATTGCAGCCACTACTTCAAACTATGAGCATTCTGTGACACAATTCTGCGAAAGCGCCGCTATTTGGCACTACTGACACTTATGCATTAAGCATCAAAACAACAAACCACTTAAATATATGATGTTTATGAAATCAATTTATCTCTCACCTAATTTAACCATATCTAATGCAAAAAAGGAGCTATAAGAAAACAAGTCTTAGTTGCTCATCAAAAGTTAAATCCAAATACCAATACAGTCAAAGAAATGCATTCTTATAATATGGATAAAGATGACAAATCATTTAAGACATACAACTGCGAAGAACAAAATTCTAAACTCAGAAAAACTAGTCACTATATCACTGCCAGATAAAAGAACTAGTTTGCATCTCTTTGTGACTTCACCAATTTCATGCTAAAGTTCTATGTCAACCCTCAGGGAATAGCTGCAAGTCTGATTACAAAATAATTCTGTATTCTTTCAAGACAGATAAAACTAACGTAACCCAGTGCCCGGAGACTCCTTGATATGTAAAGGTATGGGGAAGGAAAGGGTCATTATACACAACCTTACCCTTGCATATGCAAAGAAACTGTTTTTGGATTCGAACCCATGACCCATGCAAAGAGTTGGGGGGGGCATTTTATTATTCTTTGAACAGAGATAATAAAATAATAAAACAGACTGTCTACAAACTGAAAATTTTAATACTCCAGATAGTAAAACTGCACCAAAATTAATTCATAAAATAACTCACTGGATCAGTTTCAGCAGGTATGCCAAGTCGAGACTGCTTATTAGCTATCATCAAAACAACATTTTCACGCTGGTTCCTTACATTATCTTTCTGCGTATACAAAAAAGAAGATTATAACCAGTATTCATCATGTGCCATGAAGCAAAACATCTAATCAAAGAAAATTCATAATAAAAAAAACTTGTTTAATCATAACTATAAGTGCCCATTTGGTTTCTCGAATTGAGCTTCAAATTGGACCTGGGAATGGGAATTTCCCCTATTAATTATGTGTAATGGTCAAAAGGCCTTTTAGAATTAAAATGAAAATACCATACATTTCCATTGAACAAAATAACAAACTTGACTCTTTTAACATTTTTAAGGCTATGTTCGGCAAAATAGTTGGAACCTGGAAAGCTAACTGGAAGCTGAAAAACTAATTAAATTAGAAGTGTTCGGTAAAACCAACTGTTGAAGTAGCTGAAAAGTGTAAAATGACATAAAAGAAATAAAATCATCAGCATCAACATCAACAGCACCTTTAACATAGTAAATAATACTCTCTTGAAATCAAACAACACCCAGGAATATTTTTTAAAGCTTGTAACAAGCATCAAAATCTCACTTCCCAAGTTCACTTTCACAAAAAAGACGATGCAAACCCTACACTTGGTATCTTAAATAATTTTAAATGAGATTCACAATTAATTTTGTTTTGAAATTTTGGATCTTATATCTAAACAATAGAATTGGAAAGGAATTTAAAATTCTAATTGTATGCCCCAACTATTTGCGTAACCAAAACATAAAATCCATATTACTGAACAAATCCAATTATGACAATTGGAATTGAAATTAAAATTCTAAACTATAATTTTGTCTTCCAAACATAATCTAGAACACTTCCAAAAAAATGTACTGTGTAGTATGAAACTGAATGACTGCTAGAGCAGGAAAACCAGAAGTATAGATGGAAAAGACTTTGTATTATTCAATCTAGATTTGTTGGAATTCAAAACACAATACAAAGAAATAACAGCGAAGAAAGAGGAGATAAAATGACTAGGTACATGGTTTAGCTTTTTCTAGAGAAAAATAATCATTTGTTTTTAAAAAGTTTTATGAGAAAATTGACAAAAATAAGGAATTACTTCTCCAAAATTAACTAAACCAAACATGCATTAAATGGAACATTAGTGCCCACTGACCAGCCTAAGGAGTGGCAGACCCCAAAACTCAAAAATCACTCTTCAGACTGTTTCAATAATCATTTGAATGTTAGTGAGGGCAGTATTTGGCATTATTGGAACAGGTGCACGTGATAGGTTTAGTGTCACAAAATTCCCCTTCTTTGTTATTCAGCAGTATGTTGGTATTTTGCTACTTGTTAATGTTAATATTGGGAATGTGAACCACCTTTTTATATCAGTATTCACTAATAAAAGTTTAAAAAGGTGACAAATCCAGTAGGAACCTTCAAACATATATGTTAGTTACCACAAAATTAGCCATATACACAGCAATGACATAAAAAATTAAAATTTTCCAACAATCATTACAAACCTGGAAACCAAACACAAATTCCAAAAGATCAAACATGTCTGCATCCCTTTGTCCAGATATTCTAAGTCCAGCAGGAAGTCTAGGGAACTGGTCAGTATATCTAATTGCAGATATTGCTGCTTTAACCTGATATTAAGAAACCTCACAGTTACAGAAACTACTACAAAGAGTACATGAATTCCAGGATAATGTTACTGAAATCATGCAGGCAACCATAAATAGATGTGTCAATGACAGTAACTCCTAGTTATTGTCAATAAAGGAAACAGATCAACTTCAAGTCAATTGAAATGGGGGAGAGAGATGATACCACAGGTCTTCTAAAGAGTTCAACTTACTTCAGGGAAAATTCTGATAGGATTGGTTAATGATGGTGCTTCCAGAGGAATAATATTGTACGGTGTCAACTCTCCAGATAACGTCACACTTGACTTCTTTATTTTTCTCAACTAAGAAAACAAGACAGACAAATATGATGAGTCATTTGCAAATAATCAGTTAGTTGTCAACTAGTAATCCAAAAAGAACGAAAACTAGTGGCTTATAAATTTGAAAAACTACCAAATTAATGATCAATAATAAAATGAACATTTTAAAAAAATTGAAGCATCCAATGCATAATCAGTGAAGTTAATTTGCTTTAGGATAAACATCTTAACATAAAAAGAGTACCTCCTCCATTATGAGCCCTCCAACTCCACTGGGATCAGCATCCTTGCTAAGTGACTCCAGGACCTCCACTAAAGCACGTAGAGTGGCAATTATCTTTCTCATTTCTGACGATCTAAGTTTCAACCTAGACCATTAAAACAATTCACAGAAATATTATACCAAGGCAAAAAACAATCTTGATAAAATAAACTTAGGTTTTTAATCAACAAAAATGCAAAAAAGTAACAAGAAGATCTCTCTGCATATTTTAAGAATTTATTTAGTTATGATAGAGTGGTCATCCAATAACAATATCACTACCTTAAAAATTATGGATATGTACAACTATTCGCATATATGACTTAAGGAAAGTAAATTGACAGTCGATATGCCTGTTTCGGCGGTTCCACATCACTATTAGCTGATTAATTGCATATTAAAATATTATATTATTTTTCACCACCTTCAACACAACGACATCTTAGCCACAGAAAACTTCTACTGCATTTTAATTACCTATCCGAGAAAAGAAAAATATGCAAGGGTAAATGTTGACCTCTAACCAGCTTTAGCAACCAATGAAGCAAAAAAGTATTTCAATAAAACTCATTAACGAGCACCAACAAGCATAGGCTTTCATAGTTAGTTTTCCTTTAAAATAATTTAATCAAAATGAATAGACCAAGACTTGAATTCTCATTGACATATAAAGGCAACTCCTATAAAACAAGTTGATGATTTTATCCATTGGCCAAAATAATTTAAGGCAATAATTTCAAATAAGCATCAAGCTTTATAGTCACACAAAAAAGAAGAAATAACCTTCATCAATCTTACTGAAGAAATAAACTACATATTTGTAGGTTTAATTAAAAAAACAGTGAGTTGGACATACTCTCCCAATGTGGTGGAGCTAAAAGTTCCAGATTCTTGCAGTCTCTGTTCTTCTCGTTGGATGTCATCCACTCTATGACGTTGCTTGTAGTGTTGATAAAACTTCCACAAGTGTTCAATGTCATGGTTGCGATCAATCCGTACCCTATCCTTCTTAACAAGTTTTTGCTTTAGAAGATGGAAAAATGAAAATCATAAACAAGTGAGCTGATAATCCCTTTAAAGTCACTTGAAAAAAGAAAGGGAAAAAAAATCAAATGAACAAAAAGTTTCCTGTTCAATGTATCACTCAAAATTCATCAATCACAACCAATACCTTGATAACAGACATTAAACCAGTCTTGAACTGTAGAACTCCCCTACCATCACTGCTGGGATCAAGATTTTGAGCCATACTATATGCCTGCTCACACACTGAAGATCAGAAGTAAAAGGTCATACTGATGCATATCACAAAAAGAACACTATCAATTGATTCAAGCTCGACAAATATTACACTAATATTTACCATGCAACAAATTGAATATCTTGAGATTTCACAAAACAAAGACATGACCATTGACATAAGCCTAAATGGCAATATGGTATGCATAAATTTTTACCCAATACATGAGAAAACATTAAGGAAGTTATGTTGAAACTTGAAAGCATAAATGATGAGCTAAAAGAATGTAATAGAATAACTAAGCCACATATTAGTGAGTGAGTGAAACCCTAAACTGTACAGTACGACACAGAGGATTATATTGTGGATCAGTTAACCAAATTTACATTAATTAGTGCAAGTGAGTGAAACTATATTTTCTCCCTAGGCTGAAAGAAAGCAAGCAAATTGTACACCACGATACCTATCATACTTTCTCAGGCTGCTAATGCTGTGTCAATTTGTCTCTTTCTCTCCATGGCTATTATTTAATGCTGGCATCATCATTGCCTTGGCATAAATATAAATGTCATCTTACAGGGTGATTAACATCAAATAACTACTCTTATAATTATGATTGTACCTAACAAGTAACTGGTATAAATATATCATAGTGCGGTCTGATTTAGACACAATTCAACATACTCTCTGATTTCAAGTGCAAAAAAGTCTAGGTATTTACTCTTGCTAAACACAGACAAGAGTGAGAGACAAGACAAGGAACACAAACTAAGTGCTAAAACAAGAAAAAAATGAGCCCATAATAAGCAGGCACACAGCACACCACCTAAAAAAGGAAGAGGAAAAACGAAGGCAACTCTAAAGAGCATGTGTAACAAAAATTGCAAAATCTTGCAATGCCAATGTATTCATAAATTAGACTAACAAACCCTACCCTAGTAATAACTCTAATGAGCTTAGCCTGATCAATGATTGCCAAGCTAGGCTCCCAATTGACGATGAATATCCAATAACCAAGCAAAAAAGCTCAAACGTAACAAAACTAACATCCAGTCACCTCAGTTTGTTTACTACAACTTTACCACTTCTAGCACTGTGAATCCTACTAAGCACGTATCAGGCAATCAGATTATCTCCTCCTTCAATCATTTCAGTTCATAACATCCCTCTTCCATTTTCACATCCACTAAAGTCACCTCACAGACTGTATCAAAGCCAGTTTCACTTCCGCACTAACATAACTATCACACCACCTCCAATTTCCCACCCTCGTCTCAACATAAGTTACATAACTTCATCTTCAACATATATTTCATTTCAGCCACCACTAAATTCAAATTCCTATAAGAATCCTCAATAATACCAGCTCCACAAATCACCAAATTAAAAAAAAAAAAAAAAAAAAAAAAAAAAAAAAAAAAAAAAAAAAAAAAAAAAAAAAAAAAAAAAAAAAAAACTAAACAAGCTTAGCTTCCAGAACATAATCAAACTAACTCCCAAGGCTACTACAATGCACACGCAGATCTCATATTCACACACAACAAACAATGTAAACCGCACGCAGCATCGAAAATCGAAACTCGCAATACCACTTCGGTTGTGCAAGAATCAAACACTTACAGATCCTGGCGACGTTGGGATCCTCCGATTGAATCTCGTCGGCGGCCTGCAAGATCAAATCAATGTTGGTGGTTTGCGCGAGCGACGGCGGAACCGCGCCGGCGATTCCGCTGGGGACCCTGGCGTGGCCTTGGCCTGCATTCCTATGCTGCTCCCTCTTCAGCGTCGCGCGAACCAGCTTCTCCCAGTTCTCGCGAGCCCTAACCATGGTGGCGGCGGCGGTGGTGGTTTCGCTCGCGCCGGTGCTCTCTTCTTCTTCTTCGAACTCGATCACTCTGTGTTTGCGCGTTTCCGATAACGAGGGTTTTGAAAATTGGAAGGAATTGCCAAGGTTTTGCTCTAACACGAGTACTTAACGAGTAAGATTGTTTTCCGTTTCGCTTGAGAATAGACACGGATCGAGGGTAAGTAATTGCAACGTAGCAAGTGCGTAGTTGGCTTTTCCGTTCCTTTTTTTCTCGTTAACTCTCGCTTGCTTTCTTTCTTTCTTTCTTTCCCTCTTTCTTGCTTGTCGTTTTCTTGTTTTAAATTTTGAGGATTGAATTGGACCAATAGACCGGTATATACTAGAACGCGGTTTTATATAGTGTATTGGGATGGTCTTTATACACCAGTTTAATACATCATTCTAAAAATTTAAATGACAAAAATAATCTCAGTTGTTATAAATAGTTGGAAGCAAGGGAAGGTGCATAATAGGTAACCTTTTGTTGGTGCTTTTCTTGATGTTTGAAGAAGGATTTTTGGTGGTGTTGTATGCGTTGGTCGTGGCTAGTTGTGGGTAGTTTTGGATGGTCATAGAAGCTGGTATCGTTGTTGGGTTCATCGGAAGGCATTCTGGTGGTGGTGGTAATTGTCCGTTTAAGCTACGAGCCAAACCAGTTCCTGGAGGTGAAGGGTGGATGGTGAAATTATTATGTGACACTCATAATCATGCTATGACAAATTCATTATGTGGACACCCATATGCTGGATGACTAACAGAGGAGGAGAAGATTATTGTTGCCGATATGACTAGGTCAATGGTGAAACCAAAAAATATTCTTCTAACTTTGAAGGAACACAATCTTAATAATTGTACATCTGTGAGGCAAGTAGTGAATGCAAGATATACATATCGTACCCGAATGAGAGAAGGTAAATTTGAATTGCAACATTTAATGAAACTTCTTGAACGCGACATGTATATTCATTGGCATAGAGTGAAGGATGAAAATGTGATACGTGACTTGTTTTGGACACATCCGAATGCAGTGAAGTTGAACAATGCATATCATGTTGTTTTTCTGATAGACAGCACTTACAAAACAAACAGGTATAGACTTTCATTACTTGACATTGTTTTTCTGATTAACCAATTCGTAAACACCGTACGGATTACATAATCTGTATCATCCAAAATCTGTAGAAGGCGAAGAACAACTTACGGCGAAGGTCGGAAGCCAACACCAATCAACCACCATGACACCTCAATGACCAACGGCCACCAATTAACCACCAAGCTGAACCAAAATGCCAACGACTAAGGTGCGTCAAAGGGGAGAAAATCGCAGCACAACAGCAGCCACACCATGTGAGGGAAGAGTGAACGAAAGTTCAAATGGCTCCAACTATACAAAGGAGAACTTTTTCAGAAATTCACTGTTCACAATTGGGTGTATTAGACGTATGGCTGGTGTATAAAAACCATCCCTAGTGTATTTAGTAGCTGCCTAAAGAAGGACCCAAAACCTATAAGTATAGTCCACAAGTCATGATGTTAGTTAGCAGTACAGTATAGTCCACAAATCCACAATGGCTTCTCATCGATGAAAAACTGGCTTCCGTTTTGAAATATCAATTATTCTTGTTCTTGTTTTAGTAGGTATATTCATTTATGATTATAAATAAACAAATCATAAATATATATTGTAATTTATTAATTTCATTACAAACATAAAAAGAATAAAGTGGTAAGTACTGCTTCTTTATAGCTCATTCCAGATATTTGTTATATTTATTATTTAATTATTATTATGATTGTTATTGTTATTATTTGTCATTTATTTTAATAAAAACAAAATAAAAATTGACAGTATATAGTGTTTTGATAATTTCAAAAATATATTTCATAACTATTTTTAATTGTGTACACGCATAAAAAAAAAGATTTAGTCATTCATTGCATTTACGGGTGTAAACAAAAGATAGTAATTATGTTTTTTAGTAGCATAATATTTAAACTGTTTTTCTTCTTGACAAATATTTAAACACTTTTCTAATCATTAAAATAGTTTGAATACGGTTAAATGTTGACTGATAAATACCAATAAATATGTGAACTTTGATTTTAAAGATATCATGATTGTCTCTTCAATGTTTTTAAAAAAAAAATAGTCTCTAAAAAGAGTCATCATCATTGTTTATATATAATTTTAAAAAAATGAATTTCTTTTAATTTTTTTTCCATTCATAATTAAGAATATGATATCAAAATTATTTAAAATGTTTAAAATTATTGAGTTTGAAAGAAGAGTTACTTAAGTTGCAAAAAAGAAAAAAAGAGTTGTGTAAAATCTACTTAAAATGTGATAAAGTAAATTGTGTTGTTGTTTGATACTTGAAAAATGAAATATTTCATGTTCAATTTGAAAGGAGGCAAGTAAATGGTATTGTAATGTTTTTGTTAGGGTGGCTCCATCACTATTTTGTCTCCATAATTTTCATCATTTTCACATTGTGTTGCTGAGTTGATCATCAAAGAAATGATGAATTAAATATGCTCTATAATAGAACTCGTCACGTTTTCAAAAAAAACTTGACAACTACAATACTATAGTACTCATGAGTCATGACTGAGCTATGGGGTTTTCTCACTTCCTAACAAACACCCTGTAATTGGAGTGTGAGGAAACTCATTCTTGAAAGTGTTTCTATTATTACTATCCAACTTGGAATGCATGAGTGTAGCAAAAAACATTTGTATTGGTTTATGGTTCAAACTTCAAAGGATTTTTCTTTCTATAGCCACGCCTAAACCACCTCCCTTCACCTCATCTCCGCCCTCCTCTCCCTGCCCTCTGCCTCCCTCTGCGACGCCTGCTCCCGCTCCCGTAGTTGCTCCTGCAATCACTGTGAGAATTGTTCCAGCAATCGTTGACGAGCATGGTGGCGATGAAAACCCCAATTTGGAGTATCGTGAACCCCAAAACCACCTATGTGTCGCTATGTCGTCTTCACCTTCCTCTCCCTCCCCTCTGCCTCCCTTCGCGATTCCTGCTCTCGCTGCCACAACTACTCCTACTCCCCCCGCATCCAGCTCCGCACCTTGGAAAGGGCCTGCCTTTCGGAAGCGGACTGGGATCCAACGTCGCCGCGGACTAGGAAGAAATTAGTCGTGGAGGAGTTGTATCTCTTCAACGTGACACCTGAGTTTGAGGCCCCGATGAAGAAGATATGGGCATCGCTGCCTATGGAATTGCAGCCACGCAAGTGCTCTGATGGCGTCGGTGCTGCAGGGCGACGTGGTTGGCTTGGGGAAGGCAATTCGTAATTCGTAAGATTCTTAAGGATTCTTACGGATTTTCCAATCCATATGGGCTTACAGATTTGTAATTCATAAGTTCATACAGATTGCTAATCCGTAACCCCATACGGATTGACCAATCTGCATGGACCTTATGGATTGTCAATCCGTATGAATTTTACGGAATGACTTTTTTATTTTTCACTATCATTGTTGGGTGTATGAAGAAAATTTCTGGTGTAGAAAGAAAAGGTCAACTTCAAAACATTCAAGCCTGTAAACATTTATCCCTGGAATATACAATTCTAGCCTGTAGTTGGTCATAGTATTTGTTTTCCTCTATGCATAAAGAAGGCATAGAGTCTCCTCTATGATGACCGACTACTACCTACTAAAGAACTTAAAATTATGATGAATTTTTTTAAAATAAAAGTAATTATTTGTTGTTTTAGCTTTCAACGTGATTTTGGAATTAATTCTCCAAAAACTGAATCTAATTCAAACATGCTAGTTCTAAGCTAATTTTGTTTTCTTTCGGGCCTTTAGCCATTAGCCCTCATTGTAAAAAAAAAAAAGAAGCAAAAAACACTTATAAGGCAGTGCAGCAAATTTGAACCCACAAATTTCACTCTCCAACTTAAATAAATACAAACAACCCTCGCAAGCGTCAAGTTCCCACTCATGAAGCTACTCCTATGCTAAAATAGTACGTAGGATGACACCGTGAATGCATTTCATCTTCTGACTCTAGACTAGGATCGACCTATAATTACCAACTAAAATCTATAAACAAGAACTTCTAAAACTAAAGACCATAAGTCCACATTTGATAACCAAAATTATAACATCTCATATCATTTCCATTGCTGAGTCAACACCCGCAGTAGCAGAAACTTGGTTTTGTTCCTTGGCCACCATTCTCCTCATCTTCCTCAACCAATTTACAATGCTTGCAGCATAGTCATAGATGCTAAGAGCAATGTAGAGCCCAACCCCACCAATGATCCCGTTTGCAATGGAGTAAGTGAGAGGCATGAGGAGCATGGTGGCAAAAGCAGGCACTGCATCCTTTGTGTTGGTCCAATCTATGTCCTTCACCACCTTCATCATCATCACCCCAACCATCACAAGTGAGGGTCCTATAGCCCAAGGAGGAACACTAGCCAAGAGTGGAGTGAAGAATAGTGACAGAAAGAAGAAGAATCCTATGAAAACTGCTGTTAGTCCTGTGCGACCACCTTCTCTCATACCAGCTGATGACTCCACAAATGTTGCTGTGGTTGACACACCCAATGCAGAACCCACAATGGTGCTACCTGCATCAACCAAGTATGCCACGTATTCACCTTCAAAATGCCCTTTTCCGTCCACATATCCTCCCATCTCTGCCATGGTGTACATAGTGCCAGTGATGGCAAGCACATCAACGTATAACAAAGTAGCCAAGGCCACCCAAACTTCCCTTTTGTTGAAACCTCTAAAGCTGAAAAGAAAAAAAAGGTAAACATACACCCCAATTTTGGAATGTAAGGTGGAATTAGGAGATATACACAGAGAAAAAAAATATAAAGGAAGAGCAAGAAAATGATAGATATTTAAAAGGTTTTAAGAAACGATTTGTGAAACAATGTAAAGATTTTTGGAGTATTTACAACTGTAATTATGACTGCATCAGCCACATTTATTTGTAATTTCCCACACCATTAAGAAACACAAACACAATGAAAATGTAATTGCGACTATAATTCAAAACCTTGTAAATATGATAAATTAGGAAAGATAAAGAAAAAAATATAATGAAAGAAAGAGAAACTAAAAGATATGAAAGGTTTTAAAAAATGGTCTGCAATGACAATTTGGCAACAATGTCAAGGTTTTTGGGTGTTTGCAACAAATTGTGGTCGCATTTGTTCACAATGTCAAGAAATGCAATGGAGATGCAACTATGATTGTAATCGCAATTCAAAACATTACAAATGTGATTGAAAATAAAGAAATAAAAATTAGAATGAAAGTGAATATAAATGTACAGATAAAATAACATACCTAAGAACCCCAGCAGTGGATTCAATGTTGTGAAAATCAACCACTTGCTTGAAGTAGTTATAATTTGCATCACCAAGTGGGGTGTCAGGAAAATAAGTTACCTCAGTGTGCCTAATCCAAGACACCAAAGTCACAAAAAGAATACCATAAATCATGCTCCCCTTGACATTCTTCATCAACCCATAACTTGTGATGAGGAAGCCTACAAGGCCCAGCCAGAATTTTGGGCTTTGTAGTTTCCCACCCAAGCAGACCCCAGTTTCCGGGTCCACAACTTTACAGGCAGTGATGGTAACCAGATTAGCAACATCAGGCCCAATGAGCCCAACACCAAGGCCGGCCTGCAGGCCCGTGAAGGCAATGAAAAGCCCAATCCCAGCAGCAGAACCAAGCCTGACTGAATAGGGAATGAGCTTTGCAAGCTTCCCCCTCAGCCCAACAGCAGAGACCAAAAGAAAAACAATTCCCTCAACACAAATCACAGCCAGTGCAGTCTGGTAAGAGAGCGGCCCAGTACCATGAAAACCAACCAAGTTAAAAGCGAAGTACGCGTTGGGTCCCATGCCAGGGGCCAGGCCCAAAGGAAGGTTGGCAAACAGGCCCATGGAAACAGACCCAATAAGGCCCGAAACAGCGGTGGCCACAACAAGGTCACTCTTTGTCTTTGCAAGACAACTCTCGTACCCAACGTCGGGCTTCACCTTACAGTCCGGCCTCGTCGGAGACGAGCAATCTTCGACGGAGCAGGTCCCACCGGAGACCGCAATGATGGTGGCGTTGACGGTGATGATGTATGCCATGGTCAGAAAAGTGGCCATGGCGGCACGAAGCTCCCTGGTGAAGCAGCTCTCCCTTGCTTCCAACTGGAAGTACCTCCCAACAAAGCTCTTTGAAACGGCATCGTTCAAAGCCTTCTCCATTTGGGACCATGAGCTTCTCAACCCTTCCATTTTTCCATTTGCACAAAGATCTCTTCCCATCTCTCACTGTTTTTCTCAAGCTTTTATGTTGCTGTTTTTTTGGTGAGTTTGCGTGAGAAATATGTGAATGAAGTTACGGTATATCTGGGTAACGCTTAAAAGTATGAGATTTTTTCTTCTTATTATTCTGTGGGCAAGTGGATATCATGCAGGAGTGAATATACTGATGTTAACGTGTGGAAATAGCCAAATAAGAGCGTTATGTTATGAAGAAGAAGAGAAGGCAGTGTTCAACTTTGAGGGTAGTTGGTTTCATCATTCCTAGCTTACCTGGCTAGTTATTTATAAATAGTTTGTTCTTCTGGTTTAAAAAAAGTATACAGTAAATGCCAACTGGTACCTTGTTGTGCTTATAAATTAAAATAAAGTTATATTTATCAAAACTAACTAGAAAAAAATGAAAAATTAGTATTTGAAAGCTAAAATATTAGCTTATTATATTAGAAATATTTAGTAAAACTAGTTATTAAAATAATGAAAAGTATAAAACCATAAAAAATAATAAAATTATAATTTATTTAAAAAATTTAATAAGAGAAATGAATAAATATAAAAATAATAGTATAAGAAAATATAAAAAAAAAACTAAAAACTAAT
>PYAF01000948.1:246819-277688 GCA_007407185.1 Glycine tomentella
TATTTTTAAAACTCTCATTAATTAGACTCTTTTTTTTACTTGTCCTTTGCCTATAATGTTAATTTGTTAAAGTTGTACAATTTTGGGGTCATTGTACCTTGGCAAAAATAATTATTTACCTATTAAAATTAATTATTTTTATAGTTTTTTTAAAGGACTAACTACTAAGTATTGAGAATATAAATTAAAAAACATTTAACAAAAATAATTACATAAAAAACATGAAGCCATTTAATATTTATTCACATGTAATTAAAAATATTTAATAAATACATTAAAAAATTTAACTACTTTTTTACAGCATTAACTACAATTTTAGTATTCTTAATTAAAAATCATTAAATTTTTTCCTTCAAATAAAATAGAAAAAAAACTCGTTAAATTTCTCTAAAAAAAAAACTCTCATTAAATAGACTTTTTTGTTTTTTTTTTTACAACTCTTGTTCTTCTCCTATGATATTAATTTGTTAAACTTTTACAATTTTGGGGCCATTGTACCTAGCTAGGCATAAGACTTCAGATATGACATTTTTTTTAAGGTATATATGATATTGATTTAACTGATAGCATAAGATATGGATTTGACTCCAGGTGATGAACTAATGATGCAGTCGGTCGTTTAAGTTCAAACTTTGGGTCAAATTGTTAATTAGAATCAATCCACTTCCAATATAATATAGTTTGTTTTAAAATCAAGAAGTCCCACGATATTAGAAAAACGAAATAAAATACTCTTGCTCGATTCTTCTTTGATTTTGTTTCCAATTATTGACATGCAAGACAAGAAGATAGATTTAAAAATCCAAAATGACAAATCAAAAACTATTTTGGCAACACACATCTGGGAATCTTATGAGCATCTACATATATAGTGTGTGAAATTGTTAGAATCAATCTAATATAAAATAATAGATATGTCAAAATAATGAAATTAGAAAAAGTAATGAAATGCCCGTGCTCTTCTTTGATTTTGTTTAAAATTATATCCAAATCTAAAACAAATACTATTTTCTAATAGATTCATATCTGTATTATTTTTTAGAGAAAATCTGCAATTTTTGTTATAAACTATATATATGAACGTGAGCATAAAATTACTTGATAAACTAAAAATCTAAAATAACTTCAATCCGCGTTCACTCAGCAACACAACCATGTCCATTTTAATTATATTATTAGATTCACTCTTTTAATATTTTCCTAAATTTCATTCCTTACCTGATATGATCCATATATTACTATTATCATCGTCACGAGGCAAGATACTAAACCTAAGAACTTTAAAATAGACTAAAGGCTTAATTATATAATTAGTCCTTTAATTATATTTTAAAGTTTAATTTGGTACATCAATGATTAAAAGGTTTAATTTAATTTCTCAATAATTTAAAATAAAATAATTATACTTTTTTCATTAGATCTATTAATTATTTGACAAAATTGATATTTTTTATATTGGTTGTCAACACAATTTATGTAAAACATATGTAAATTGTATTTTTAAATTGGCTGACATACAAAGCTCAATTTAGATAAAAGCTTGAGGAGTTTGAGGAATTTTTTTACATCAATTGTCAAACAACTGATTTAAAAAAACTGTGTTTTACATTGGTTGTCACAACTAATATAAAAAGGATCGATTTTTGTCAAATAATTAACAAATCTGACAAAAATGATATAACTATTTCGTTTTAAACAATTAAGAGATCAAATTAAACCTTTTAATAATTAAGAAACCACATTAAACCTTAAAATATAATTAAATGACTAATTGTATAATTAAGCCTAAAGTATAAAAGTCATTTGATCATTTTCATTTTTTAATCTTAAAACTCCTTTAAAGATAAAAGTTGCTATTCTTTAAGGAATTAAATTAAATTAAACTAAAAACCTCATTCAGTAGAAGAATATATTGATAAAAAAAATGTAAAATTAGTTTTTTGTTACAATTATGTAAAATTAACTTAATCAACATAAATTTATTTTAATTATAACAAAAATATCTAATGTATTAAATATATAAATTTATTTTAAATTTAAAATATTAAAATTATTTTAATTGATAAAAAATAAATTTAAATATGATTATGAATAACTATTTAATATGAAGTATAAAGTACGAAAATATGAAGTAATACTAGTTTATCAAAATACGAGGTAATTTAGCAAGACGCATGATGCATGAAAACAAATACGAGGAATGCTAGTCACAAACACTCTCTTCTTAAAACTAGTTTTGTAATTGGTTAAAATTTGTTGAAAATTATCAATTTTAAAATATCTTTTATTTAATAATTTTTTCTTCTGATTAAGTGAAATTTATCAAAATTGATGATATTTAACAAATTTTAACCATCAAAAATAAGTATTGAAAAGAGAGAATTAGAAAAAATGTCAGAAAAAGTATCGTTAATATTCATCAATATAATAATCCTCTACTCAAAGTTACATACAATATTAAAAAATATTGGGTATTTTCAGCCTTTAAACCCTTGTCATTAAAATTGTTTATTTCAATTGGTTCTGAGTTATCTAAAATACTTTTTTCTTCTTTTCCCGGCAATCAGTTTCAGTTCACATAATTAAATAATTTTTTACTGCATAACTAAATCAATTTTAGCCATTCAATGTTTTTTAGGGGAGCTACCCAATGATAATCAATCACAATTAAAAAAACAAATTATAATACAAATGAAAGAGTTCGAATTCCGTAATTTGGATGAACAATCAAGTAAAAAACAAAACTCTAAGTAAGTATCTATCGTAAATAAATATTTTTTTTCCGTAAATTAAGTTATTCTTATTCATAATTTCATGATCCTAACCACTAGATGACACTTACAAGTTTTAACCAGGCAGCCAGCAAATTTGTTTAGGGAATATCAAATTTTATTTTTAGATAATGTCAAATTTTATTTTTAATCACAATTAATTATATAAGTATATATAATTATTTTAAAAAAATTCTCCTACCAAATAACTACAAAACTTTATTTTTTAGGTAGTACAGTGAGCATAACTTATTCCAACCCAGCTCCGCCACTGTTTAACATCCCACTTTTTATTTTCTTAAATTCCAGTTCTAATTTATTAAAAGTGGAATTTTCTCCGTATATTAATATATTTTATTATGATTTTTTAATAAATTTCAAACGTGATTAATAAGTTTTATTTATTATTAATTCTTTAAATAATCTCTCAAAACAAGACGCTGAGTAATAAGATCTTTTTATAATTTATGTGAAAAAGTTAGGAGTATCCTTCTTTCTCGTTACTTGTGATATTCCACTTTGGCAAATAAAGCTTCAACTTTTAAGAATGTGTACGCTAATTTTTGCCTTTAATTTTGTTCCAACTTGAGGACTGGCTTCTGGCTACTGCTAATAGAGAGGCAGAACATAGCCACGCGTGCAGCTGATACCAAAATACTCTTTTTGGATTTTTATCTTTGTAAACATAAGGCAGCTTTAATTTTCAAAAGGCATTATATAAAATTATAATCCTAGCATGCGCAAAGAAATTTGTATTTATACTTTGGTTTAAATTTTTTTTCTACAATTTAATATTTTTTATATTTTCATTCACACATTTTTTTTTTCATTTTAACTCTTTGTTTTATTTTTTGTCTTTAAAACATTTTTAGATAACATGTTAAACAGTAAATATACTTTAAGTAATGAAAAATAGTATCTAAAATGTTTTAATGATGAAAATAAAACAAACACATGTTATAAGTATTAAAACGATTTTTTTAAAGATAAAAATAAAAAATGCTAAAATACAGGAAAACAAATATTTAAACCTTATACTTTTACGCATATAAATAGGTTCTTATATGATGTGTGTGGTCTTGACCCTTGGAGAGTGTAGAGACTGCGGTGGGTTCTTCTTTTAAGATACGGTAATCGAAGGAATTTTTTTCAAAGAGCTTTTGTTTTTGTCAGTACTTGAGAAAGAATATATGAAATACAGTTATGTAGCAGAAAGCAATGGCCTTGTTAGGCTCTTCTTTTTACGTGCTTAGTTTCCTTCCCTCTTCATACTTTTTTTTTTTGATAAATTCTCTCTTCATGTTGCACATGCTACTCTTCACATAAATAAAAGCATGTGGCGAGCGAGGTCGTGAACTTGGCAATGCAGTCTGTTCCGACAATTAGAATTTAGAAATCAGCAACTTTTTTTTATAATAAATTTTACTATTTAAAAATATTAAATCATTAGTTCCTTTTAAGAAATAATTTTATTCAATCGAGCTATTTTTTTTCTCGCTTCATGAAGTGAAGTTACTAAAGATAATTAATACTTTACTTTTTAATTATAAAATACTGTAACACTTTATTTTTTCTAAAACAACTAAACTTTGCAATATTTAATATCGATAACTTCGTTTATACTCAACCGTAATTCCCGATTTCCCGTCTTCAACATACATTTTTCGAGCATCGATAAAGCATCCAATCAGCATTTTATCATTAGATTAAGTCGGGTTCAATACTAATCATGATTTGATGATAAACACAAAAATGAACAGCAGCTAATATTCAATTTCAATTTCAATAGAAATATTACATATATTCGAGATATAGAGGGAGAACAAATGTAATGTATCACAGATATAAAAGACCATTAAACAACTACAAAAAAGTTAAATACACTCAGGCATAGATAAATTCGGCGCCATACAAACTCTTTTAACTCTTCTCTTTTCTATTGCACATTCGGGGAGGGAATTCAGGTAGTGTAACTGACTTTTGGGTGTCCTTGTTACTGATTACATTTAACGGGACCATGCGACACATTATGTGCACAAAATTCTTAGCACAATCTTCGCAGATAATGACATCAAACTAAATCAAAATTGCATGTTACATTTTGACGGCACCCAAATGTCGTGTGCTAAATATATTATCAATTTCTAGTTTTCTTCTTTCCTCTTTTCTTTGCACTAGTTTCTGGTGCTTCGGCCTCATCCGCTTTCTGCTCAGCTTCTAATAGTGCTAGCTGCAGTGTCCACAGAAAATAACTCGGAATTTACTTAAAACAGCAACAGTGCAAAATTGAAGAAATACTCTACAAATGAGTGTAACAAAATATACCTCGTCAAGAATAGGCTTTAGCTCCCTGTACCGAGCTTCAGCAAGATCAAAACCATCCTTGCGGAGTTCCTATGACCCAGCAGAATTTTACCAAAGACATGAGGCATTCATTAGTGTGTAACTATATGAACACATGTATTTGTATATATGAAAAAAGAAACGAGTTGGGGGATGGAACTTGACAAAGGACAGTTTTAGGGTATAACTCATTTACGTTCCGTATCACAAAATTTGGCCTCCTCTAGAGGGGATCAGTTAGATCAATAGGGAAAAAAATGGAAGGATTCATTTAGAGAATTAGAAAGTTCATATTAAAGGGGTATGAGTATACTTTACTCCTAGTGTTTTTTTACTCTTTCTGTTGTATTCTGGATCCTCACTATAGTTAGTAGTAAGTTCTCTTTCTATTGTATGTTAACTAACTCAAGTTTGTTAAGAGTTAATTGACAGTTAGCATAATTGTCTATATAAATTGTATTATAACAACTTTTCAGTTGGGTTGAATAATACAAGATTTCTCTATTTGAGTTTTCTCTTCTTTTCTCTCAACTACATTATGGTATTCAGAGCTTAGGTCGAAACCTAGCCTTCATTCATGGTTTTCGCTTCTTCTCCTCCTCCCTCCCCTCCAACGTCTTCCTCGTCAACGACTTTTTCGAAGCAGCTTCCACATTCGATTTCGCAAAAACTACATGCGACAAATTATATGCTATGGCTTCAACAAGTTGAGCCTGTGATCAAGAGTCATCATATTCGTCACTTTCTTGTTAATCCATTGATTCCGCATAAATATGCCTCTGTCGAAGATCGCGATTCTGATACAATTACTGATGCGTATTGCGTTTGGGAAGAACAAGACCAATTCCTTTTTCCTTGGCTCCAATCGACCATTTATGGTGATATGCTTATGGGTGTTATTGGTTGCAAATCATCATGGCAGCTATGGGACCGTTTTCAATCGCATTTTCAATCTCTTACTTAGGCTGATGTTCATCAGCTTCGCAATGAACCCCGATGTCTCTCCCTTGGAAATCGCTCCATCACTGATTATCTTCTTTATGTTCAGAATCTGGTTAATGAACTCACTTCGATTGGTGAATCGACATCTTCATTTGAACATCTGAATCTGATTTTTGACGGTCTTTTGGATGAGTATGACTCATCCATCTCAGTGATTAGTACAAGATTTGATCCTCTCTCAATTGATGAAGTCAGAACTATTTTGCTAGAGCATGAGTCACGAATTGAAAGATCTCGCAAGTGATCCCTAGGTTCCATTAATCTTACTGAAGGTACCTCTGGCAGTTCGTCTCTAGAGAATTCCTCTACTCCTAATTCTGCCCAAATAGTGAACACTAATTCTCAGGTACAGGTCAATTTGACTTCTCAGACTTCTTCTGGTGATAATTCCACCGGCGATTATACTGGAAATCGATTTTTCGGTGGTCGTGGTGGTCGAAACTTTGGTCGTCGTAGCCGAGGTAGTTGCAGTCCAGGACGTGGTGGCAACAGAGGTCGTTTCTCCAATGTTCAATGCCAAATATGTTACAAGACTGGACATGGTGCATCGTTCTGTTATCATTGTCTTGATGAGAACTATGTGCCAACTCTTCCTCCACCCACTTCCCCTGTTCAATGGACTTCTTCTTATTGGGTACTGAGCAATCACACAACATCCGAGATAGGAGAAAGAGAGAAAGGGAAGAAGAAAACAACACACAGAATTTACCCTGATTCACCCAATGTGGACTACGTCCAGCTATTCACTATATTTCCTCACACACTCGTACAAAGCACTCAAGTTATAAGGAAATATATAGGCTTAGAAACCCTAAGCACCGTAGCTATTCATGAGCCCAAGCCCAAACTACAAATAATAAAACACGAGGCCAACAATAGTATTGGGCCTCGAAAAAAGTTCCGAGGGCGCTGCCCCCGTGCATATTTGCTGACGGCACAGTATGAGCCATACCCAACAATAACACGGGGAAAAATTCCAGCCAAAGTAGAGAAATGTTGTTTTTTATCACAATAAGGAGAATGGTTATACAGTATATTTAGTATTTAACAAGTCATGGGGATTGGGGACATATCCAAGATACATCCCAGTATTAACACATGCCTTGGACTCGGTGATTTCTCCATAGCTCGAATACTCCTTCGCAACAGCAACTAGTAAAGTGCATATACATGCTCTCTGCCCATGTAGCACTGCCTTTATATGTTGAGCTAGAATCTGCAAAAAGTTGGACAGGCAAATGTGCATGCCATGTGCATTTGTCCAGAAACCTCAATCTTGTATGAATTCATAGCGGGGGCCCCGTGCATATCTGCTGATGGCACAGTATGAGCCATACCCAACACTTCTGCTCTTCCCTCACAACAGATTCAAGAAACAACCTGTTCAATATGTGGTTCCATCCTCTCAATATGCTAAACCTGTTCAGTATGCTGCTCAACCCCAGTATGCTTACATTCAACCTCCACCACAGGCTATTCAAGATCCAAAACAACTAACCAACTCTCCTTAGATTTTTCTGACTAGTTCTGCTGTCACTCCTTCTCAGAGTTGGTATCCTGTTCTGGTTCTTCTCACCATGTGACCAATATGTCACAGAACATTAAGCAAGTAACACCTTTTAAATGAACCTGATCAAATAACTATTGGAAATGGTCAGGACCTCAATATCAATTCCTAAGGTGTATCAACCTTTTACTCTCCTATTAACCCTCAGTTTTCCCTTGTTCTAGGTAATCTTTTGTTTGTTCCCTCCATTACAAAAAATCTCATTAGTGACAGTCAATTTTGTAATGACAATAATGTTTATTTTGAGTTCCACTCTTCTGTTTGTCTTGTTAGATCACATGATACTAAGTCGGTTCTGCTAGAAGGATTTGTGGGAACTGATTGCCTCTATCAGTTTCCTCAGCTCTTTGCTTCCATGCCTCAGTCTAAGTCTTCCTCAAAAAGTTTTCATTCATCCCTTTTAAACAATACTGCTGTAAAAACTTCTGTTGTAAATACAGATACTTGTCGTACTGAGTTTCTTGTTGTGTCTTCAAATAGTACTGCTGTTGTTGATCCCGTTGTTAGTACTGAGTTTCCTATTGGCATTCTAGGCTTGGTCACCCTAGTGTTGATGCCATGAAAACTGTGTTTAGACTTTGTAATCTTCCCAATATTAATAAAAATTCTTTAGATTTTTGTAATCACTGCTGTATTGGGAAGTCTCACAGACTCCCTTCCTCTAGTTCTCTCACTGTCTATGAAAAAACCTTTTGATCTTATTTTTACTGATCTTGGGGTCCTGCACCATTTCCATCTCCTTCGGGTTTTAGGTATTATGTTACTTTTGTAAATGCTAATACCAGATTCACTTGGTTTTACTTGCTTAAAAATAAATCTGTTGCCTTAGAAACTTTTAAACTGTTTAAAATTATGGTTTCAAATCAGTTTAATTCTTCTATCAAAGCTGTTCAGTCAAATTGGGGAGGAGAGTTCAGACCCTTTACTAGGTTTTTGGAGGAACAGGGCATTCAACATAGACTCATCTGTCCCCACACTCATCATCAGAATGGAGTAGTGGAATGCAAACACAGACACATGGTGGAGCTTGGCCTTACTTTGATGTCTCAAGCTAAGCTGCCTCTTCACTATGCTTTTATTTCCAGTGTCTATCTCATCAACAGAGTGCCTTCATCTGCTATTGGTAATGAGGTTCCTTATCAGAAGTTGTTTAACAAACAGCCAGAGGTATTTGGTTGCTCTTGTTTCCCTTTACTAAGGCCCTACAACAAGCACAAGCTACACTTCAGATCTCAAGAGTGTGTTTTTAGGATATTTTCCTTCACACAAAGGTTACAAATGCCTTGTTGCTGATGGTAGACTCAATATCTCTAAAGATGTAACTTTCAATGAAAACAGTTTTCCCTACCCTAACCTTTTTCCTGAACCTTCTTTAATTACCTCTGAGGTTCCTGACCCTACCTCAATCCTCATTGTTTTGTCTACCACCCAACCTGCACCTGCCACTAATGTCACTAGCCATACTACACCTTCACCATCCACTTCTCCAGATTTGTCCAACCCACAACCAACCACTTCATCCACTAATCCCGATACTCAGTCCCTCACTACCAATACTGACCAGCCTCAAACCAATAACCTTCCCTCACCTGACACTGTTCCTGCCTTAGTCAGACCCACAAATACACATCCCATGTGCACTCGTGCAAAATCTGGAATTTTCAAACCTAGAATTAACCCTACCCTTCTCCTTGCCCGTCTTGAACCTAAGTCCACTAAAGCAGCTTTGAATGATCCCTCCTGGCTCTCAGCCATGCAAACTGAATATGCAGCTTTAATCAAGAATGCCACTTGGTCTCTGGTTGATCTCCCACCCTCTAGACCTACTATAGGATGTATGTAGGTTTTTAGAGTGAAGGAGAATCCTAATGGTTCAGTCAACAAGTACAAAGTCAGGCTTGTTGCCAAGGGCTTCCACCAGCAGTTAGGCTTTGATTACAAGCAGACCTTTTCCCCTGTAATAAAGCCAGTAACTGTCAGACTTGTACTCTCTCTTGCCATTTCTAACAACTGGCTCCTTCAGCAGTTGATGTCAACAATGCCTTCCTCAATGGCATTCTTGAAGAAGAGGTATACATGTCCCAACCTCCAGGATTTGTTTCTTCTAACAAGCATCAAGTGTGCAGGTTACACAAAGCTATTTATGGTCTTAAGCAGGCACCTAGGGCCTGGTTTGAAAAAATTAAAGCTACTCTTCTCAACTTCAATTTTTCTTCCAGCAACTGTCATCCTTCACTCTTGGTTTTTTCAGAAAATGCTCCTGTTGTCTATATATTAGTCTATGTAGATCACATTATCATCACTGGAAATAACACAAAACTCATTCACTCGTTGCTCAACTCAATTCTGTCTTCTCTCTCAGATCTTGGTGATTTAGATTATTTTTTGGGAATAGAAGTGCAAAGGCAACCAGATGTATCCCTCATTCTGACTCAACCAAAATACATTAGAGATCTCTTGGCCAAGACTAAAATGGATGAGTCTAATCCCATTTCTTCTCCTATGGTTGGAGGCTGCAAGTTAACCAAGCCTGGCTCTCCAGATTTCTCTGATCCTACCTTATACAGGCCAATAGTTGGGGTTTTGCAGTATGCCACTATTACAAGACCTGAGATTTGTTTCTCTGTTAACAAGGTCTGCCAGTTCATGTCCAAGCCTTCTGAAAAGCACTGGCTGGCTGTTAAGCGTATTCTTAGGTACCTCAAGGGTACTATCTATTGGGGATTACGTTTTCAGGCAGCTTCTCTCCAACGTCCCTTTCCTCTTCATGCTTACTGTGACGCTGACTGGGCCTCTGATCCTGATGAAAGGAGGTCCACCTCTGATGCTGCTATTTTTCTTGGACCCAATCTCATTTCTTGGTGGTCCAAGAAACAGTCTGTGGTGGCCAGATCCAGCACTGAGGCAGAATACAAAAGCATGGCTCTTATTGCAGCAGAGGTCACTTGGATTCAGTCCTTGCTGTCTGAACTTCAAGTTGCTCACTCTACACCTCTCATTCTCGGTGACAACACCAGCACTGTCTCATTAGCTCACAATACTGTTTCACACTCTAGAACCAAGCATATGGAGCGGGATTTGTTTTTTGTCCAAGATAAAGTTTTGAACAAGAAGCTAGATGTTGTTCATGTTCCTGCTATGGATCAGACTGTAGATGTTCTGACCAAAGCTTTGTCTCCCTCTTCCTTTATTTCTTTTAGGTCCAAGCTCAAAGTGGTTGAAAGACGACCTTCCAAACCCTCTTGAGCTTGCAGGGGAGTATAAGAGTATACTTTACTCCTTGTGTTTTCTACTCTTTTTGTTGTATTGAGGATCCTCACTATAGTTAGTAGTTTTTTTTTTTGATCAGCAAAGATAAATATATATATATATATATATATGAGAAATAAAGCAGTACAAGTAGTACCCTTACAAAAACCAACAAAAAAACCTAGTACCAAGGGCAAACCTGTGGCACCTTAATTCAAGAAAAGCATGAATTAAGTAGTAAGTTCTCTTTTTATTGTATGTTAACTAACTCAAGTTTGTTGAGTTAGTTGGCAGTTAGCATAACTGTATATAAACTGTCTTGTAACAACTTTTCAGTTGGGATGAATAATACAAGATTTCTCTATCTCAGTTTTCTCTTTTCCTGTCTCTCAACTCCATTAAGGTGTAACTTGAAGAAAAAAACTTTCTCCTCTTCTCATGAGCACAATAAAATTGTTCATTTTCGTTGCTTGTTTCTATAAACTTTTCATGTCTCTTTCCTAGGTTCATAAAACAAATCAAATTACTAAATATAATATGATTTTACAAGGGAAGTTATAAGAGAATCATATAACTAGAGAAAGAAAAGAGAAAACCTACTTTTCCAGTGTGTTGAGTATGTTCATGGGCTGCCATTTGCCAATACATATTTGTACGACTGTAGAAATCCCTCAAGGATTCTCCTGGCTTTGGATGCAACAAGAATCAAATTAAGAAAACAGTGGGATAAAAAAAATACTAATTGAAATCCCAGAGCTGCTTTCAAAGGCACAATGACAACCAGATAAAATCAATCAACAAAGGTACTAGTACAAGAAATCATAAGCTATTTTTTTTAATATATTCACTAGTTTTAATGTTTTATCAACAGTCTAAAATGTTTTTAATAAATATCAATATATTACCGATGGTGTTCTCTGTGAATCTGACAAGCCAAGACTAGCTCTAATCTGCTCTATCCGTGACCTCCTTTCTTTCCTCCGCAGATTCTTTCCCACCCCTTTGATTAAAGCAACGGCATCTACCACCTGAACTGATGCATTCTGAGCCTAGTGACCAAAAGGTAAAGCCAAATTAATAATGTAGGAAACCTTGCTTTGGAGAAAAATAAACTTTCTGGTTAGGGAGAGTTGATCACCCATATATGTTTGAACATTATCTGTGTGGAATAGCAATTGCATGTTTAGGAAAAATACCTAAGAAATGCTTAATGTTTATCATGGATTACAACTTTTGGCAAGGGAAAATATCATGTCACAGGTTACTGGTTCAACAAGTTTATTTTTTGTCCATCAAAATATTATTAGTAAAGGATATGGTATCATGTAGCAAAAAACAAAGTTTCTTAGAGAGAACCCCTTTTGTTCCCATTACACATCTTTCCATGGAAAAGAGGCTGACTTTAAAATATCCAAAAAAAAGAGAGAAAGAAATCAACAACTCACAAGTGAATTGAAATAATGAAAGGAAAAGTAAAGAAGCAGAATTCCACAAAGATAGTTTATTCTGTTGTTTTCTCCCCCGTGTTAGATTTTATAAACTATTTTCCCTTCCCATGTATTATGCATTTACTACACAGATGTCCCCTTTATTATTAAACCTAAAATCTTCTTATAAAATTACTAGTTACTACACTACAACTAACTCAATGCTATCACACTTATATATTCATCAACAAAAGATGTTGGATAATGGATGTTGTGTGGTCAAATGTCAGTTTTACCCTTGTTCAACCTTGTATATCGAAAAAAGGGGGAGAACACTTCATTTGCAGAAGTTGCACACTTGCACTAAAGATTCAATTTGGTTCCTAGCCATCTGAGCCTTAATTTCAGCATTTCAGCTTACACCAAATAAATGGTTCCACCCCTTTTCTGTAATCTAAATAAGGGAATGACATTTGACCATAACATACAGAAGGTAGCAAGGCCTAACACTATTTTGAGGTTGATTGTAGCCAAAATGTGGGTTTTGACTAGGTTCTCAGTGTGTGACATAACAGTAAAACATAGGAGAGGAGTGAATAATTCATACATTTTTTTCTTGTTTGAATTACAAAGTTAGAATCTGTACCTCTTCCTCCTCCTCTTCCTCATCATCTTCATCCTCATCAATTGAACCATCACCGTCAGATTCATCTTCATCATCATCTTCATTTTCTTCATCATCATCTGAAGCTTCCACCCATTCAGATTCTGATGCCTGGGTTGAAGAAAAGCTAAGTCAGGTTGTAGCAAATAAAGAAAAAATGTGTATATAATTAGGAAATTACAATCACAATATATTCTTAGAATAAATAAGCTGAAATTGAATCAACAAAAGCTATATTAACAGCATCAGCGATTCAGCATAGCTCATATTCAGGGACCTAGCCTTTGTACATTCCACATTGTAATCAGAAGGTAAGTCACGCAGTTCACATTATGATTTGTAATTAAATCCTGAGATATATTCCCTAATTATTTGAGGGGGGAAACCGAAAAAGCATTTCTTCCTTCAGTAGTTATATTGTGAATGAGACAAATTATCAATAAAAATTAAGTTCGAATGATATAGCTTTGTCGAAAATCATTGTAATCTGATAGATCTAATCAGTAGCACATATTTAGTTGGTGACTTTCTTAATGATACTTAGTGCATTGCAAGTAATGAGGTGCCCTGGACTCTTGGAACTGGGTAAGGCACAAACATTCAGCCAACAACTCAGAAATTATTTCTTGCTTAACCATTTCTCATGAGAGAGAGATATACAGAGACAGAGCTCCTAAAATGGAACAACAATTTGATATTTAGTAAGAAGATATGTGAGTGTTGTACTCGGTTCAGAGTATGTATGTTAGTTATCCAACTGTTCTTGACAGCTGGGACCTAACTAACTAGAAGCTTATTGTGCAAGCCATAGAATCTTCTTCTACAAGTTTGTGTAGCTTGCTCTGCAAGTCTCACAGTTCTATATAAACTACAGTGTAACTAAAAGCAGTTGGGAATAATAATATCAGAATTCATAAGTCTCACAAATTCTCTCTCTCTCTTCTCTCTTCTCTCCTCTCTCTCTCTTTCTCTCTTTTCGATTATCCCTTTCTAATTTGGTATCCAGAGCCAAACAGATCCTTCAATGGCAGAATCTCTTCCTCCTCCTCCTTCTGCTACTCCTTCTTTCTCTTAATCTTAAGCATTCTCGCACTCGATTTCTGAGAAGCTCACTGATTCGAACTTCTTGCTGTGGAAGCAACAAGTAAAACCAGTGATCAAAGCGCATCAACTACACCGTTACTTGGTGTGTCCAAATATTCCTCTTCGATATGCAAATGAAGCAGATCAAAACTCCGGCACTGTGAATCCTGTGTACACTGTGGGGGAAATACAAGATCAGATGCTCCTAACATGGCCACAATCAACTCTCTCCAGCTCAATTCTATTGTGCGTTCTAGGATCTGTTCACTCCTTTCAAGTCTGGGAAAAGATTCATGATCACTTTCAGTGGCTAACTTGAGCAAGAGCTCATCAACTTTGTGCAGAATTGCGGTCCACTACTCTTGATAGCAAAACTGTTTCAGAATTCCTCTTACGCATCAAAGCCGTAGCAGATGCGCTAGCTTCTGTCGGAGATCCAATTACACCAGTGCAACATGTTGATGTCATCCTTGAAGGTTTGCCTTCTGACTACAATTCTATGATTTCCGTTATTGAGAGCAAGTTTCAACTGATGCAAATTGAGGAAGCGGAAGCTCTTCTTGTGCATGAGATGCAATTGGAAAAATCGCAGAAGAAGCTTACCTCTGAAACCGCTTCACTCAATCTAATGGAAATTCCCTCCTCAAAGTCACAACAGCAACAGTCGTCTTCTGCTCAAGCCAATGTTGCATCTGAAAATGTGATTCGAACTACAACTCATTCTGGGTATCGTGGTTCTGGACGTGGTCACGGCGGTTGGAATGGTCGTGGCCATGGTCACAGTGGTCGTTATCCCAATGTGCAATATCAAGTTTGTTACAAACTTGGACAGCCTGCCTCCGACTGCTATCATCGATATGATCAGAACTATCAACCTCAAGTGCCTCCCAACTTTCAAGGGTTTCAGCCTTCTTTGAACCCTAGCAATTGGTATTCAGTACCACAAAATTATGGAGCTTATCAGCCTAACAATTTCTCCTCTGTCAACTCATGGGGAATGGTGTCAAAGCAAGGGCAATTTCCTCAGCAGTTTCAGCAATATCAGCCTCAACAACAAGCACAAAATCTGCCCAGTGCTATGATTACCAACTCAGGAATACTAGGTCCATGTCCTACAACTAACAGCACTTTTAGAGAGTGTTAATATTTGGGTACATCTGATTTCCAAGATGTATAATATTATTACTTTGAATCTATAGTATAGAGAAGGTTGTCAATAGCGCTGCTTTATAGCAAACTATAGCGTCCCCTGACCACTATACGCACAGCCATAGCATCACACTTCACTGTAGCGGGTCATAGTGGCAGTAATAGCGTAGCAGCATTCATGGTGCTATAGCATCATTATGCTAGTGGAGTCCAAAACCCTGAGAAAAGCCTCCCAAATCCTTAGTTAGAGGGGCATTTTATGGAGGTAATTTTGGTTAAAAACGGTTTCAGCTTGTAGAAAACGCTTTCAAAGTTCATAACTATCATGGCTCACTTGTTTCCTCTCCTACCTTGTGATTACCACACAACCCTTGTGGGACCCTCTAGCAACCATTTTGTGACCCTCCAGAGACTCTCCGACAACCAGTCTAGCAGCTTTGTTACTTCTCCCGTTCTCATTCTCAGTTTTTTTTTCTTGTAATCTTGTTCTCAGTGTTCTCTTATGCTCATCAATCTCTGTCTTCTATTAACCTGAGTTCTGTGTTTTTGTCTCTCTAATGTGATTTTTTTCCTTTTTTTTTTTGTTCTCTCTGCTCCATCAGTCTATGTTATGTTCTCTGTTCATTGTCTCTCTAGTCCAATTCTCTGATGTCTTTTTTTGGTTATCTATCTCCCAAAGACCCAAACTCATTCACTAATTTTGTTTCTGTCCCTTTAGTTAGACATGGTATCCTTTGTTACTATTTATTTGTATGTTTTTTGTTAATTATAAATGTGTCAACATTTTTTAGTATAGATTTTTTATAAAAAAAAATTGAGCATTTATATGTTAAACTACGTACCCCATTGCCCAGAGGCTCCTTGCTATCCGAAGGTAAGGGGAAGAGATATTGTACGCAGCCTTACCCTTGCATATGCAAAGAGACTGTTTCCGGATTCGAACCCATGACCATTAAGCCACCAAAACACAACTTTATCGTTGTGCCAGGATATATGTATTTAGTATAAATTATATAAACTGTATAAAATGTTTGAAAATAGCAGTCATCCCACTATGGGCTATACCGCTATAGCATTTTTGGAGTCCGCTGCTACACACCACTATCCATGATTGATAATTATGGTATAGAACATATGCATGTATTGGTAAAAAGCTAGTTAACTAGAGAAAAAATAGCAAACCGGTATAATGCACTTCCATTCATCAAGTTTGCTAAGGTTCAAAGAATACAAATCATCAAGAGTGATTTCTTGATCTTTAATCTCCATCATGCCACCATATATATATAATGTATCTCTTCCAACGGCCATGCAGCCATTAATACGTCCACAGGGCTTCACTACCTACAAATTTGCAGAGAAAAAACTCATTAATCAATATCTGGGTAAAAATAGGAGTAGTATCATAAGATGGTCTAAAAAGACAACCTCAGGCAAAGAACTTTGAAGGTCCAATTTAGCACTGGATTCCTTGGGCTTTCCTTCGGATTTGGTAAGTGTTTCACCATCATCAATAGCCATGTTTGATGCTATATTCTTGGATATATAATCAATGCTGTTTTCTTCATCAACTGACTCCTCAGTTTCTTCTCTTGTTGCACATGCTGGATTTATGTTCTTGTCGACATCATCAGGACAATTTTGTTCAATTTTTTTTAACTGCAAAAGCCATTTAATTAAGAAGAAATATAACATGAAGAATAGTCCATAAGATGAGTTTTAAAATGGGGCAAATATTCATGAGATCCGAAGCATGTTTGCATGACATCCAATCTACCTTATCTTTAGTCGACTTCTCCTTTCTTAACTCCAGAGGATACCTATTACCAAAACAAGATTAAATAACTAAATCAAGAAGCATTAAATATAACAGCACACCTATGCTCTAACCAGTATACGCAGAAAACAATCAATTACAGAGCAAAATGCAAAATTACAATGACTTAGAATCAAAAGTCAATGGAAGAATTCAGTTCATAGATGGCAACTTTAGAATATGACATATTTAGCACCAATGGAATGTGGGACTCACCAGCGATTGGTGTCTAACTGAAAGCCATAAAGCTCATTCAAAAACAAGCTCATCATTACATCACCTGCACAGTTTTGGTGCAATTAGGATACTAACCTCACAACAAGCATAAACAATGAAATACACCCCCTAAAAAGAGAATTTGAGCTGACTGTCTGATCTTATTAATCGTTTACAAGCATTAGGCCAGAGATGACTTCCCAATCACTTGCTTTAAAAATATAAGCTGTGTCACAAATTGCAAAAATAATAATCATGTAAAACAAAAGCTAACCTTCAACTTCTATATCCACAACGCCACCAAATAGCAGAGCCCTCCTCTTATGAACACACATGGAAAACCCAGCACGGGGACCAGGAGGCATTCCACTTTTCTTAACCTGTCATGAAGGGGGGAAAGATGATGAAAAAAAAGTCAGTTGTACAAAAAGATAATAAAATGCACTGTTTTCAGTGTGTCATGGGGTGTGTATGAGCCTATGAGGGGAAGGGACAGAGAAGCAAATATAAGAGAAAAATATTACATAATCAAATTGAAGCATAAACAAAGAAGTTTGTACTGCTATTGAACACTGACTAGAGTCATTTTATTTAGTGGGCAAGGCAAAACTATAATATATATGGAAGCTCAAACTTGCCTAAGAAGAGAAATATACAAATTCACTCAATAATAAACTTAATTCCAAAGTACCTTGTTCCATTCCCAAGTCTTAGGATCAAGGGACCACATATCTGAATGAACAATTCCTTTCTCAGAGTTGCTCTTATCAGATGAAACTTCTTTTGAATAGCCACCATACAAAAAAATCTGCAAGGCGAAAGGAACTCTGTGAAGAAGACAATATTCTGAACTTCAAAACTACTTTGTAGAGCCACACAAATTAATCATACAGTACATAGGGGAAAACTTTACTATAGTAATAAACATAATGATAGATACACATTAGTTAGTTACATTAGATAGTTAGGATAGTCGGTTGATGAAATAAGGCATATTGCCTATAAATAAGAAGGGAGGTGGAAAGAGAGATCTCCTATCAAAATTTGAGAGAATTGGAGCCTTTGGGCATTGGGAGGTGCAGACCCTTGAAGTTCAGCAATTTATGGACTTTTGGTGAATGTAGAGTTGCATAAGGAATGGATCTAGACTTTTCTAGGGAAATTTTCCCAATTTTTCGGTCAATAAAATTCAATCTTTCTTGCTGTTTTTGATACCAGTTCTAACACATAAATACAAGTAATTTAAAACAAAAATAAGCTTCATGTAAAGGGGAACAGTATTTTACTCACGTCATCTAAGTAAACAAATAATTGAAAACCACTACGTGCAGTTGGCCACATTGCTCCAGGCTTAGGCTTTATTTCTTGCCACTATAACACAAAATCACATTGGCATTAATCAAAATTAATGAACACAAAATCAACATTATTACATTAAATCAAACAGCCTGATGTTTTGGTGCTGAACTTGCATAGTAAATAGCATATTAACATAATAACCCAGATATTAAGATATATTTACCTTAAATTGATCAAGGTCAAATACAAATAGATCACTGTAGTACCTGCATAATCAATTAAAAGGTCTTAACCTGGCAAAGAAATGCTATTAAGTGAATCAATACCAATGACTGGTCTCTCTTGGTAAATAATCTAAAGAACTTTGTTTATGTTTATACACAAAGAACATCAGATGCAAAATTTAAAATTTATAGGGTCAATAACATTCAATATTTACACAACTATGATACCATAAGTTTCTGAATACTGATTCATCCTCCATCTGTATGTCATGATTAAAACACAAAACATGAATTTAATTTTCTCAAAATTCCATAAAATCAACTAATGTGGATAAATTTCAGAAGGCTTAATACATGTGATTTCAGAAAACAACTTCATGCAACTATTCAATGATACTGTGTATGGTGTAACTCTTCATTACATTACTCATGTACCACTGAAAAGGCAAAAAATAGTTTAAATATTTGAAAATTACCGCATTAGTATATTAATATTAAAGTGTTCAAGACAAAACTTTGAAGTTATAGCAAGTAAAGAAAGTAACCTGATAAGAATCAGTAAACAGAACTAAAGAAATGAATAAAAATGGTAATAAAACAGAGAATCTGGTTGGGTATATTCTGTCTTGCTATCTCCAGAACAGTGATTAAGAATTTTCTTGGAATAGAAATGAAATTTATGAGGGAAAAAAAAAAGATTAAACCAGAGATTGAGCCCCCAGCCTGAGAGACCTACCCCAACTATTCTCCATTTCTGCCACCCTTCCCTCCTTTACTCTGCTTTTAAATATTTCCTCTAACAGAAATGATACCTTACACCTTCCTCATTTCTACTTGCTTCACGTGCAACGGGGTAACAGTGGAATTTCCATCTTGACCCTTTTCACAAAGAAATTGATGTTGACATGCAATATAGTATATACTAATGCATTTACAAGCAGAGAAAAAATCCACAGAAATCCTGTAACTTGAGTTTATTAGAAGCTCAAATTCTGCTTCTCCCCAAATTCAATTGCCTGTAGACTTAATTAGATTTATGTTAAATAATGGATATTATATACTAGAACTCATTTTTCAAAACCAGAACATTTTAATTTAACTATTAGCTATGGAAAGCTTTTCATCTGCTGCGGAGTTTTTTATTTTTTTAATATGGGAAAGAAAATCACATACATATAATTAACACAATTATGGACAATAAAAAATTATCAACAAAAAAAAGTAAGCAGCATTAACAACCTCACTTCTCTAAGAGTGTCATAGAAGCCACCAAAAAGAATAATCTTGTGCTTGTACAATACCTGTTAATTAACCAAAATACATTAGAACAAACAAATATATGATGAAGAAGAAAAAAACTGGATTAATATGCCATATGATATTGGGGGGCACAAAGTGATTAACTACTAAAATAAAGATTTGTAACTATGATATCACAAACAGGTTCCTAAACATACCAACAAGAACAAAATTTCACATAAGCACAAACAAGTTGGAGTGGACATGCCATGGATTTCTCTGTAAAAAAACTAAGAAATTCAAATGAAAAAAAGAAGGGAGAATATTGCAAGGTTTCAGGCTTTTAGCAATTAAAATGAGCAAAGTAACCATCTTTAAAATATGCAAAATAAGATGCATGAAGATACTGCAGTCAGACACAGAAAGAATGGATATTCTATATGTCAGGAGCATGCAATCTAGTAACAAGTGCAAACAATATGATGATTGACGATTCAAAAAAGTCAATTAATTTACGTGTTCTGTCATCCATTAAATGGGGGCAGTTGAACAAGAATTGAGATATGCAAGTAATCCAACCTTGCAGCTGTTTAAGACCAAACAGCACAAAAGATCTGTATTCCCAATAGCAGTATCTTGCACAATTTTTTGGGTAATTGTTACTTCAACAACAAGGATATTAGTAATTAAATCAGCTTCAGCAACAAGATAATAAATTGTTCTTGTTATTTAATTTCTGACATGACTGTACTGCACTCTCAAAATGGAAATATTACATTGAAATGAACCAAATCAAGCTGTGATGTGGATCATCTAATTTTGATGTTCTAACAGAACAGCAAACATGCTATGTTATAAGTTGTGATTCTACTTTCACATTTGCAATGCAATCCAGACAATAACATGCATTTTCAGAAACAAACATACCAAAAACCTGTTTGATAAAAGATTCAATAATCTGACACCCTTACTAGTAAATGAATGAGTGTATCACTTCTCATGAACCTGAACATACCATTCGATGTCCTGAACGTGGACTGGGGCACCCTTTCAAATTAAGCTGCTCCCACTGATTTGTTTTCAGGTCCAACATCCAAAAATCCTAAACAAATCAAAATCCAAAAAACAACATAACCAAAAGTCAAAATCCTATCCACCAAACCACATTCTTGTAATCTCGTCACATATCAAAAGCAAGGCAATGTGAGCTTAACCTTGTAGTGATGAAACCGCTCTTGGTTTGGAGACGTAAACTCACCACCTAAAGCACAAAAAAAAAAGTAAATTAACAATTACCACACAAATTTTTCAACTGTGGCCAGCAAGCAAAAGCTAGTAAACTTAGTTATCAACAACGAAAAAAACAAGGTGTGTGTTTGTTTTTATGTTTTGGCATGTTCCAAGGCCCCTGAACCCGACTGAACAAAAAGGTTGAATTGGCATTCGACGATGTTTTAAACAGAAATTCAAACATACCTAAAGCCTTATCCCACTAATTGAGATTGGTTACATGGTTCACACATCGCAATTTGGCTCAGCTAAACTTGAACACCAAAGTAAAGTAAATTACCAAAAATATAAACATAATTCTTCCACGCAACGGCTTGATGAGCACTGCGAGGAGGAGGACTGTTAGGACTAGAAACCAATTTCCATTCCAGCTTCTCCACATCATACCGGAAGAGATCGCCATACACGAACGTCTGCACAAATTCACATTGCGGCAACAACAATTCACTCAATCAACAAATAAACGCAATCACGTTTGAGTTCAAAGTTCAAACTCGTAACCTTGTTTCCGTTGTAGAATTCGCCGCCGTAGAGAATCAACTCGGTCTCCTTCAACGGATTGACAGTGAGCTACAAAACGATGCGTCAAGAAACGGAAAACGCAATACTAACAACTAACATTAGCCGAAAAAAAAAAAAAACGGAAAACGCAACGCAACGGTGAGATGCGAGTGAATAAGTGAGTGAGTGAGTGAAGTTAACGGCGTTAGTTACCGAGCAGTTGGAGCGAGGAGAAGGTGCGGGAACGTTGTCGTCGACTTGAACATCCTTCTTCTTAGCTTCCTCTTTTTGAATGCTCAACTGTGTCAAATACAAGTTTCATTGTTTTGTTTTTAGGTTTTTGCTTACTTATTACTTCGTGAAAATGAAATGGAAATGAAAGGGAAATGTGATTGGAGATAGATTAGAGAGTACCAAAAAGAGTAGCAAAAACATACCAAAATGGCGTCGATGTCGTCTTCGGGAGAGAGCTTCTTGGTTTCCCTGCGAGCTTTCTTCTCTTCGGCTCTCGCGGTTTTTCTCTCGGTTTTCTCTTTGCCTTTGCCGGGTTTCTTCGTCTTCTTCCCCATCTTCTCTTCTCTTTTCTTAGAATGTACACTCAAGTCTAAACCCCGCGCCGCATCAACGTGCCCTTGCTTAGACCCTGCGTCTCAAACACTACTTACGTCATATATGGATTAATTAATTTTTCTTTTTTTGGGGTTCAAATTCTTACTTAAATTAGTCATTTTTTATTTATTTTTTATAGAGCAAAGGTATCCTCTTGAACTGAAACAATCTCACATCATTCCTATGGTGGATCGTTAGTCATTTTGGTTTAGTTTAGCATTGTTCAACGCTATTAATAATTTATGGTTTAATTACGCATTTCATTCATGCAAGAGCTTAACATTTTAGTTTGGCTAGAATATATTTTTGTTTAAAGTTAGTGTTTTTTTACTTTTAATTCCCATAAGTTTATTTTCTAATCTTAGTTCCTTTAATTTTTTTTTTCAATTTTAATCCATATAAAATATTTTACTCATTTAATCTTTATAAATTTATGTTTTTTAAATTTTGGTCTTTGTATGTGTGAATTTATGGAAACTATAAATAAAAAATATATAATTTTAAAGGGACTAAAATTAAAACTTACATAGACTAAAATTAGAAAAAGTGAACTTAAAAGGACTAAAAATAAAAAAAAAATGAACTCACACGACACACAAATAAAAAATACTAACTTATAAAGAAAAAAAATATATTTAAACCTTTTAATTTTTAATTTTTTTTGTTACATTTTAGTTTTTTAATTTAAACACTATTTGTTTTAGATTTTATACATATGTACTTTTTAATTTGTTTTGGAGACTTTATTCCAAAATTATAAAGATTAAAACGGATTAAAAAGTGTTCGTGTAATAATTGAAACAAATAAAAAAATATGCGTAGATATTAAAATGAATAATTGCTAAGTATAGAAACTATAACTTAAAATTTGTATAGGTATAAAGTTCAAATGAGAAATCAAATCCTAATTTAATCCAAATATGTATTTTTCTATTTTTCTCATAATAAAATAAAGAGAATGATTTTTTGTCACTCTACTTTTTTAAACACCTCACTTGTGTGCTCTTCGTTCTTTTTCTTCCTACTTTCCTTTTTTCTCTGTTTTTAGGTGTTAAATTAGCTTTTAGGCATCCAAAAATCATGTAAGATTGTTTCCTCGTAGTATGATTTCTTGTAAAAAGTCTTAATTTGTGATTGTTAGTGCCTTTTTTTATTCCTTGACACAAGTCCATGTCCTTCACAAAGTGTTGCCCAAAAAGCTCTTTAGTTTTAAAATAAAGAATAACACTTATAAGATCATTCTAAATAGGTATGACAATGAGACCCGAGTCCGTGGGTACCCGTCAAAATCCGTCCAATTTTAACAGGGAAAAATCGAATTTGTTATTGATGATACCTGCCCCGCCCCCACCTCGCGACAAAAATTCCGCGACGGGGGCGGGTTTGGTATTGATGATACCCGCCCTGCCCCCGCTCCTCCAAAATTAAATTACAAATTTACCCTTATATATATAAGAATAAAATCCCGAAACCCTAACCCCCCCCTCATTTCTCATTCTCGAAGGCGCTGAACCTTGGCCAACAACTTTCTAAATTAATTCCATTTTGGAAGCTTTGTTGCTGCAATGGACCTCTACTCTTTGTTGTGTTTTATTTTAATTTTGGAACAATATATATTTAAATGATATTATATTTTGGGAGAAATTAAATATGTGGGTCCATAATGGTTTTAATTAAATTGATTGATTTTGTTTAATAATTTTTAAATTATGATCTCATATTTTGAATGCGGGTTTGTTATTAATTTTTTTGTTACATAGTCAACTTTTTTTCCATTTTTTTCAAAAGAAAAGCCACATTATTTTTTTATTTTTTTAATTAATAGTAGGGGTGGGACGGGGGCGAGGAAAACCCGACCCCAGCGAGGACGGGGATGGGTCTGAATTTTAAAACCCGACTGGAAATGGGGTCGGGGGCGGGGGCGGGTTTTAAAGACGGGGGCGGGGACAGGGAATACAATACCCGCACCCCCCCGGTTGCCATGTCTTGTAAAAAACAAAAGATTTTTGTTTTCACATTCAATTGAAACATATCCACAATAAATAGATGTTATATACCCACATTACTAAATCGATTCCATACACACTTATAAAAGGGTCTAAAGGGTCTATCAGTGTGCAACAAGGTGAGATCACTTTCCAAATTAATGTCTATTCCTTTTCTTTGGCGTTTGCAGTGTGCAACCTTTTTCCTTGTGACCTTGTGTGAGCAATGGTATTGCAATTGTATTTTTGGTAGGAGAAACTTTACTCAATGTGAGATATATCTTTTTGGTGTTCATTTGTGCTCCATTTTTAAAAAAACTTCAGAGCTTTTAATCTCAAGATTGTGGGTTTTCTACCTGAACATTCAGATTTTTGGGGTATTTTTACCTACAATCTTCTTATTTTTGGAGTAAAATTCACCAAAATGTAAAAAAAGTTGACGTAAAATTTATCAAAAAAATAAAAAAATTAGAGATAGAAAGTATAATTATTTTAACATATCATGTTAGCTCAACGACGAAAGGTAAAATGTGCAAGTTTTTAAAAAAGTTAAAAATAAAATTTGTCAAATTAATTTGTTGGAAGTAGAATTCGTCACAAAAAAGTTAGAAATAAAAAGAAAAATTAAGCCTAATCCTAATTTATCTCATTTCATGAACTATTAATTTGTTATGAAGATCATGTGACCTATGTGAATAGAATGTAAAGATGACCATCATTAGTGTTTGAATATCCATCCCCTCCTTTCAACAAATATTTGCTCTGTATAAATAGACACAAAATAATTGTTAGATAATACCATCCATAACTTATGTGTTGCTTTAACAGATTCATTCATGCTTTCAAGTAGCTTCTGCTTCTTGGTATGGAGGCATATCCTTCCAAGAGTCAATAACCCCAAAAGCTATGGCTATCAACTCATTTGATAAGAGGAAACCTTCTGGATCACTTAGCCTTATATAAGCCACCCTTCCTTCTGCATTAGTTTTGTTCAAAAAAGAATTAAGGTCATCTATTCTAACGGTTCTCCTATGCTCGTCCAAGCAAACCACATGTCCACTCTCAACATAAGGTTTATAAGCCTCAAGCAAAGACAAAACAATAGAGTTGCCAAACGATTCTTGGAAACTCATTAAGTCTATGCCTTGTGCAGTTCTTAGGGACAACATCACCACATCCATGACTGTGTCCTTGCCATGAATGTGGCCTTTAACATAGCTATTTACTAATCCATTTTCCAGATTCTGCACAAAATTAATATAATCGTTCACTTTCCTTGGTCTTGAAAACCTCAACCCACCAACAAAGCTAGCAGAGCCAAGGCCAAAGCCATAGAAAGGCTTGTTCTTCCAATAGATAATGTTGTGTTTGCACTCATATCCACTCTTGCAGTAGCTGCTGATTTCGTAATGATTGTAATTCCCATCAGAAAGCATTCTTGAAGCCATCTTATAGAACTCAGCTGATTGTGTTTCAGAAGGCATTGGGAATTCCCCTGGTGAGTACCTGTAAACATTTTCACCATCAGGTTCCAAATCATTTTAATGCTTTAAAAGAAAGAAAAAAGAAAAAGCCATCAATGCTAGTCAAGGTTTTAAAAAATGTTTAGTAACGGCAACATCAAGGTCTTTAGGGTCTAAAAGACCACAATTGTGACTGCATCGTCAAGATTTTTAGGGTCTCAGCAACGGAGATTGCTGCTGCAATGTCAAATTTTGGGTCTCTCTACAACAGTAGTAGCAGTTGCATCGCGATTCTTGACATTGCAGAAAAGGGAAAAGGAATGCTAGCGACATTTTTCTTACACTCTTCCTCAAAGACTCTCTCTATGATACGAAGAGCCCAAAAACCTTGACATTGAAGCTGAAATTGCGGTGGCAGACCGTGTTTTGGCAATTTCCACGATATCAAAGATCACAATGAAACTGCAACTACAACCGCAATTTAAAACTTGGCTTCTGCTAGTGTAACATAACTGGCACTTACAATCGTCCAAATTTCGTGCCTTGCTCAATTTGCAAGTCATAAACCGAAACATGAGTTGGATGTGCTTCAATGGCAAGCCTTAGACTTTCCTCCCACATGTCACTAGTCTGATGAGGCAATGAAGCTATAAGATCAATACTCCAATTCTCAACTCCACATAACTTGACAACATCAATAGCCTCATGAACCTCTTTCAGCCCATGTGCCCTCCCACAAGCTCTCAACAGCTCCTCCTGAAACGCCTGAACTCCCAAGGACACTCTATTCACTCCCAGCACCACCATCTCTCGCATCTTCTCAGCATCAAACGTGCCCGGGTCCATCTCCATCGATATTTCCGCGTCCTCGCGCAGCCCAAACTTTGTCCTCAGTGTGTCCAACACTGAGGAAACCATCCTAGGAGGCACCAGCGAGGGCGTCCCGCCTCCAAAGTAGACAGTTTGAAGGGGTGTGATGGTGTTGGCATCATCAGGTTGGTCCACATTGGTGGCATTGATTTCTCTGCAGAGCCAGTGTATGTAGTTTGAGACTCGTGGGTCGTCGTTGGTTTGGGCGGAGGTGGAGCCGAGGGCGACGATGGGGAAGTCGCAGTAGTGGCAGCGTTTGCGGCAGAATGGGAGGTGGATGTAGGCTGAAGATGGGGGTGGAGGGGTGATGGGGTTGAGAGGGGCATTATGTCGAACATGTGGCGTGCTGCTTGTGAAGTAGGTGTTTGCAATTGCATGGGAAGGGAGTTTTGGAGGTTTGGGTTTGGGGGTGAGTACCCAGAAAATTGGAGTGAAGGTTGATTTCAGCATGGCGGGACTGGGAGCGCGTAAATGTTGATAAAGGAAATGAATAGGAGAGACAAGGTACGTTGTGAGTTGTGACTAAACGCACGATAACAACGATGACGAGGATGTTGCTATATCTTTCTATTTTCACTCTTTTTTTCCTCGCTCACATTATCTACTGTCTAATTATTTGACAAGATATTTTTTCTGACTCATCTCTTAAGATTTCGTTAAACTACACAAAATACTTCTCTCTTTTTTTCACGCATGCACAATCCTCATCTAATTATCAGTATATTTTGCTCTTTTTCTTATTTTTCATAAACTATAAGTAAAATTGTATAAGAAAAATTAATGCTCGTAAACAATTTCTCTCTTAAATCCTAATGTATAAAATAAATTATTTTAAAATTAATTTTATCCTAAATACTATGTGCTTGATAAGCAACATGTGTCCTAGTTATATTTTGTAACAATTAACCCATCTAATTATTAATGTCTGAATGGCACGTGTTAACCTTTTCAGGTAGATCACATCATCATTTTTTCCTCTAAATTTTGACCCTAAAATAATTTTCCATTCTCTCTCTAGCCAACATCTTAACTATAAATGATCCACATCAATTAAGGTAACAACAATAAAATATAAACGATCAATTTAAAGCTTGGTTAGTCAAAAATACAAGACTGGTCAATGACAATATGGAGTTGATTAAATTTGATAAGATTGATTAATGACATTATGAGATTGGTAAATACTTAAAAGTTAAAATGGTTAACTTTTTTGGCAAAAGGGGGTTGGGGAGCTGCTCGAGAGGATACAAATTATTTTCCCTCTAACGAAATATCTACAGCCTCCTCATTATTAAACTATTGAGTCTTAGACTATTTAAAAAAAAAAAAAAAAACTATTTGAGTCTTGTCCATTCACCCAAAGAGAGATGAATTGATAGCACGTGGAAACATTTCAATATTGAAAACCTCGCATAACTCATACGGGCAACATGTGTAAGAAAGTGAATGCAAGTCAAACATATGAGTGCAATCGATGATGCAACTTTAAGAGGAACCTACCAAAAATATATCTACTAAATCTCAAAATAAAGCTAGATAATTATGAAAATCAATCTAGCCGAGAGCGTTGGGGGAGGAGGCGTTAGGGATCTTCACTTCTTCAGCACAAACGAATGTTGAGATTGACATATAAAACATCTAATTAACTATGCTACAAAATTACATAAGAAATACCTAGTATGTTATTTCACTACATATTTCACCATGTAAGGTCCTTCAAGCTCATATCCCAGTTTCCTGTAATAATGGCGTGTGCCAACCCCTGAAATTACAGCTATTTTTGTTGATCTGTGTTCTCTGCAAGCAATGCGCTCTGCCTCCTCCATTAAAAGTGTGCCATAACCCTGTTAACAATAATTTTGGTCCAAAGCAGTTCAAGTAGAATAGAAAAAGGACATGTTATTAAGGCCACAGAATGAATATCAGCATGCATTTTTTTCTCCGTTATTATACATGTCCAAAGAATTTTATATACATAAACTTGGCAGCTTACAGAATCCAAAAAAAAAAAAACCACAACGAATTTAATCAGACTGTTTAGTGATTGAATCCAAGGAAATCATTTGAAAACTTCTATTCATGTTCCATGCCATTTTCATATTAGCAAGACAATGAGTGAATTTGATTAAACATAAAAAACAACTTGAAAATAAGTATTTTTTATATAAGTGCTTTTTTATAAGAAGTTACGATTTGCTTCTTAAAATAATCAGAAAACTGTTTTTATAAGCAGAAGCAGTTTAGACAAACGCACTAAAAAAACAGAAAACTGATTATTTTATTAAAATAAGTATTTATTTCAACAAATAAGTTTCAACAAACTGGCCCAATGTTACCTGGTGTTGTAGCTTGTCAGCATCCCGTCCATGAACTGGTACAGCAGTTCCATAAACATGGAGTTCACGAACAATGGAACACTTTCCTGTAAGCTCTGGACAAGTTGTGTTGCGGCCACATTTTCGTAGTCGCAATAAACCAACAAGGATATCCTGTTTACAAGCAGAGAGTTCAGACAAGGTCATTGCTGTGTTTGAGCAACAGGTTGTGACACGTCCCTCTTGATTTGCAATTAAAGGAAAAATATGTACAAAGAGGAACACGGCAACTTATGAACTACATTTACAATTCACAATTTTTAATTAGGATTATTTATTTTATTTTTAAGGATTAAATATGTTTTTGATCCCTGATATATAACTGACTTTTGCGTTTGATCGTTGATAAATTTTTCTTTCGCATCTGCTCCTTGATATTTGAAAAGTTGTTTTAGATCCCTGTTGTCAATTAAGTGATGACGTGTTAGTCAAATATATGATAGTGCAATTGGTGATGGCTCAAAAACCGTCAATGTTTGTTTCAAAATCAAATTTAAATTTTCTGGCAGAAGGCATAGGAGGTGTTTGATGAATTAAGTTTTTTTTTTACTTTAATTGATTCTGGCAGTTTTTAACTGCCAGAAAATTTAAATTGTTTTGAAATAAATACTGACGGTTTTTGGGCCACTACAAATCGTGCTATCAAATATTTAATGGACACGTCATCACTTAACTAGCGATAGATATCTAAACAAAACTTTTGAAATATCAGGGAGCAGATGCAAAGGAAAAATTTATCACGAATCAAACGCAAAAGTCGGGTATATATCAGGGATCAAAAACATATTTAAGCCTATTTTTAATATATGGATTTTGGGGATGAATGGGATTTGTTGTTTAAGAATTAAGATATAGATCTCTTTCCTTATTTTGGGGGATTTTATCTTTGATAAGATGTTTAGTTTAAAGTAATTTATATTTATTAAGATAATGTATCTAATTAGATTTATCTATGCCTTTTATTGTATTTGGGTTATATATCCCCTTTAGGTGGCTAATGTCATTTAGACTTTAGCATAATTGGCATTTCCTTTGTTCTAAGAGCATTTGAAACCTGAGTAGGAGGGGCACAGTACCCTAGCAGAGCAACTTAGTATTTATCAAGAGAGTACAGGAACAATCCTGGTTTGTTTATCTTACAAGTACCCTACCAAGTGGAACACTCTTGAATGCTGTCCTACATCCCCTCATTTTTTCTATAAAAAAAGACTACTGTAGAAGCTGGAAAATTTTGGAGAATATGTGATTGAGTAAACATAGGAATAGGCACTAGCAATAGAGAAAAAGGAAAGAAAGATCAAATTACCTGCCGTGTATCTTCATATGATAGAAATGTTTCCCAACCCTCATTTGCCATATAGTCACGCCGAACAAGCTCCACCTCTTCTGGCTTAATTTGGTGGTGAATATCCTGCAGAGAAATACAAAATGTTTGTTGGTGCCCCAAAAAGGTATCTAGTGAACAAATTGAGTCAGCAGAATTTCAAAGCATTTGCAATCACTGCTACAGAAATTTTCCAAAAAAAATCAGTTCTATATAATAACCTGGATTCCAGCTTCTCTGGTCCGAACATCACGACATTTCAATCCCAGGTCTTCCATTCGAGCTAATGCTAGCTCCCTCAGATTTCCTTTCTCAACCCCAGAGGTAACCAGAGGCATGGGAATATCCCGCTGAACTCTATAAACACGTGTCCATGGGGGTACCATTGCAAGGATCCTTGCTA
>PYAF01000948.1:277788-301288 GCA_007407185.1 Glycine tomentella
GGATTCCAGCTTCTCTGGTCCGAACATCACGACATTTCAATCCCAGGTCTTCCATTCGAGCTAATGCTAGCTCCCTCAGATTTCCTTTCTCAACCCCAGAGGTAACCAGAGGCATGGGAATATCCCGCTGAACTCTATAAACACGTGTCCATGGGGGTACCATTGCAAGGATCCTTGCTATAATGTCCACAAGTTGCTCTGGAGGATAGTTTCTATACCTACAATTATATTAATGTTTTTTTTACTTTCTACAGACCATTAAGAAAAACTAATAAATACTGAGATGAAAAATTGAGAAGTTTGAGGAAAAAGCAGTCCAATAATTTAAAAAAAATTGATATATACCTGCCAGTTTTCCAAAGCTCATAAAGCCCAGTTCCACGAATTACAAGTGTAGGATATATTTTAAGCCCATCTGCTCTAAACAAGGGACTCTCAAAAAACTCCTGGAAACTTTCCATGTCCCTTTCAACACCAACATTTGGAAGATCAGGCATCATGTGAGCAACAACCTAAAGCAAAAGCCAAAAAAAATAAGCATAAACTAAATGACAAGAAAGAGAAAGTGGGATAACATTCATGAAATGAGACATTACTAACCTAGTCCGTATTCTAAAGGAAATACAACTAGAGAAATGTAAAATATAACGAGCAATACGTTTAAACATACAAAAAGTTGGCTTATATACTGATAAATCTATCTAAAGCTTGCAACAGTTCTAATCAATACAAATATGATGAGACAGTAAACATGACAAAAAGTTCATTGAAAATATATGTGCAGGAATATGTGTAAATAAATTTTTTATCTAAAAAATGCAGCAGGAGGGACACATAGGATAATGGTTGATCAGGACAAAGTTCTGTTTTCTACTGAGTGTGCAGATTGAGATTAAGAGTAAAAAACCTTGAAACCAGCATCTTTAGCCAGGCAAAAACAATCGGCTACAGCAGCAACAGTGTGTCCTCTATTTGTGTCTCGAGCAACATCTTCGTAGGTGCTTTGGACTCCAATCTCCAATCGTGTACAACCATAAGAAAGCATTTGGCGCAAGTGAGGCCCAAGACAATAATCTGGCCTCCTGTTAAATTTTTTAAAAGTGCAGAATTTGATAAAAGCTCATCATAGATGTGTTACACTACACTACTGCCATGTAAATTTCCCAGAACATTTTCACTAAATCAATTAATTATAGATAAGCTCAAACCAAAAAATGCAGAAACACCCAAGAGATTCCATAACTAAACCAATCTATGTCTGAATTATAACTTTTTAAATTATATAAAGTATATTGTTTTAATCATTAGAAAGAGCTGTTGATTACCATGCATTATTTTTATTAACCAAAAAAGAAAAAGACACATAACTGTACATGACCAGCAGACCAAGGCTCCAAACTTTCACAAATATTGCAAATGTATATACCTAAACAGCAACTTACGTTTCAATTGTCATGCCAATACACTTGGTTGCCCCATGCTCAGAGTAAGCCACTGCCTCTTCCACATTGGCAGATGTGTGTCCAGACAAAGCATCATGAAGATTTCTTATAAAGTAATCACGGTAATCAGCCGGAAGTGACATGAAGGTACCGCCCATTAAGATAAACTCAACCTGAAAACAACAACCATAATTATAAGTCCTTTACACAGTAAATCTACTCTTATTTCATGCACTTGGATTGGAATATTCAAGAGATGTAAAATGAGCTCCAAACCTTGTCTACACTATGACCCAAACGCTTAAGCTGATCTATCCTGCTCCTCGCTTGGACATATGGATTATACCTAAATCCAGTTCCACAATTATATCATTCGTAAAAAAATAGCACAAGGCACAACGTAAATCCTTCAAAGAATGTTTGTATATGAAATAAAACAAGACTAACAGTGATGCTCAGGTCACTAGTTTACAAACCTACTAGCATAATCATCACTTATTGTAATTTCTTTTGTTAAATCAAGGACATCCCAAGCGGAGAGTCAAAGACTCATCTCTTAAAGTAATAGGATTCATTTAAGTGGCCTACCTTTCCTGTTAGATGTTTTTTGATACACAGGAACCTAAATATTGAACCCTTGATCACATGCTTTAAGGAAAAGTTATTTGTCAACCATGTCACACTAAGTTGGTACTTATTGTAATTAATATCTTAGTAAATAGTCAAATTAATCCCTAATAACATGAAAAATAGGTTTAATGCCCCCATTAAGCATGGCCAAATTAGTTTTCACAACAAAAATCCAATTGACTGATAAAATTCATGTCTGACACCCCAAAATGTGTATACTGTTGGTCAAAATAATCTACACGTCACATACTAATTATTTGAGACTACAAAAACCACGTCTAGTGTCTCCAAACGTGCATTCTGTTTTCTGTATCAACTATTCTTCACGACGAAACACGCAAGTAACAACCAATTTACGGAACGAAACACACAATCAGCAATTTACGAATTACGAACCTCAAGCCTAATTAGTAACCCTAACACAAAAGACAACATTTAGGATTCACAGCAAAATCCTAAAACAATACACTCTTACAAAAATCAACAGAAATAGGGATTAATTACTCAACTATTCACTCTTAAAAACAGTTTCGTTTACCCTAACACAAAAGACAAAACTAACATAAAACCTACCTCGCACGAATTGCACGCATGCTGGTTGGTTCATAACCGGTGTAAGACTGAGTACTGTACTCGAAGTCGGAGTCAGGTCCCCCGGGGCAGTAGACACAGATGTTCCCGGTGGTGGCGATGTGTGGGCACCGGTGCGGCTTCGACATGACGGCGACGACGGCGATTCCGGAGGCGGTGCGGACGGGCTTGGCGCGGAGCTTGGGGAGGAGCGTCTCTCGCTCGGCGTCGGGGAGAGCCGCGATCATCTCCACGAGCTTGGGCGCGCGTGAGAGTCCGTACTTGCGGCACGCCGCGGACTTGAGCGCGTTCAGGTCCACGTTCTGGCCTTTGTGAGAGAGGTCCACCATGGAACTCACAATCTCCGCGATGGCGCGTACACGAGCCTCCTCCTCGCTCATGCCGTGCGCTTCGTAACCGCCCTTGCCCGGCCGTGGGGCCTTCCCAACCTCCGCCACCGCTACCGCCGCCATAGACACGGAGAAAAAGCCAAAAGGAAGCACAGTTGCAAGGTTTGAGCAACGCAAGAAAGAATACACTGTTTCGCAAACCCTTCTCTTTCAACTGGAAATTGACATCGCATGTGGGATGTGTCGTGACTTGTGACTACTCACAATGAAATGTTAATTTATTGTAATTTATTTTCTTGAGATTTTCTCTTGTAAATTTAATAATTATCTTATTTTCTTACGTTAATTTAATAATTATCTTGAATGAAAGTGGGCCAGAGTGTTTTGAATATTTTTGTCAAAAAATAATAATTAGGTTTTTTATTAGTATTTTATCTCATTTAGGTTCGTCCAGTAAAGTGAGAAAAAAAAAGTGAAATAAGATAAAGTTTTAATTTAAAATTAATTAAAGTACGAGTCTCATATTTTAGAGTTACTTTCTTTCATTTTCTATTATTTTTCTATGCAAATAAACAGGCCTTAATTTTGTTAAATTAAATTTTAATAATTAAAAAAATATTCTTGTCATCTTATCTTATAAATTGTTAATCATACAGGTATATTAGAATATTTAGTCGTTGAAGTATGTATTTGTAAACAATTTATTCTTTACATTTTTAAATAATCAACTTAATTTAAAAATTTGTAAATGTTGTGACACATTAATCTAAATATGAAAAAATAAAAACGTATTTAAATCTATATTTTATTAATAACTAAAATAAGAAAAAGATTATTAACTTTGGCTAAAATGATTTTTAGTCTTTATTTTTATTATATTCAATTTAGTTATTTATCATTTAGAATGTTTGTTTGTGAAGAAGAAAAGAAAATAATAGAAAAAATTTAAGTAAGAAATAATTTGAAAATGAGATTATTTGGTTAAAGATAAATAAAGAATAATAGAAGATAAATATTTAAATTAAAATTAGTTGAAAAGTAAAAAAAGAAAAATTAATATTGGATCAAAATATATTATTATAAAAAAGTAGAAAACATTGAGAAAAGAAAAAACAGGTCACAAATTACGAGCTCTCTAGTAAGGGTTTGCAAGACACACCCCGATTTTGCGCTTATTCACTATGTTGAGAGTATCTCCAACGTTAGTTCCATGATGGAGTTTCTTAAAGTGAAGAAACGGGTGCTTGAAAAACTTGTATACGGGAGACCATCTACGTGAAAGGAACCATTTCTTAAAAAAAAATGAGTTTCTTATATAAGAAATGGATACTTAGCATTAAAAAATTATTATCCAACATCAACCACCTTCAATCCACCCATGTACAAAAAAGAGGAAAAATAATCCAAGAACAAGAAAAATGAACAGATTTGGAAAAATACCTAGGGGGAAAGGAATATTGAACAAAATGAAAAAATCCCATGTCATTACATCGACGATGGTTGCGCGAGAGAGCGACGACGATGACTCAAGGATCGGTGTGGTTATGCGAACGACTGGTGGCTTGGGAGGTTGTCGTGGTTGCGATGGAGCGGCATTGGTGGCTCAACGGGTAGCGACATTGGTGGCTACGAAATGAAGAAGAAGGAAAAGGAAAAAGAAGAAGCCAAGGGGATAAAAAATGACCGTGAATGAGAAAATGAAGGTGGGTGATTTTTTTGTTTTTGCAAAGAAATGAAGTTGGAATGTTGGGGAAGAATGAAGATTTTGGAGTTGAGAAAATGAAGGTGGGTGGTTTTTAGTTTTTTAAAGAAAAATGAAGTTTTTGGAGTTTAGAACGTTGGGAGAAGGGGAATGAAGCCTCTGGAGGTGTTTGAAAATAATTTTGTTTTTGTTTTTAATGATGGTAGGTGGTGGGTAGTGGGTGGAACGTTGGGGAAAATATTTTGTTTTTTCAAAATTGCTAGTGAACTTTACTGTTTGCATTGCGTAGACTTGCTATCTATGAATGGTCATTTCATGGTGCCATTTGAAAATCACCATTACATATTGTTCATTATAAATTTAGGTTTTATTCATGAAGTTTTGCACATAATATTTCTAGTCCAAAATTTTTTTCTTGTTCCTATCAAGCCTCGATCTTTTTTATTCTCTCTAAAATGGATCATAATTAGTATAATTATTTGAAAAATCAACCACCCCTTACTAGTGAAAATTTTCAAAATCCACCGCAATATGTTATGTATCAACCACCATTTTATACCAGTGAAAATTCTCAAAATCCACCACCACCCCATACCAGTGAAAACTCTCAAAATCCATCACATTATGTTATGTATTGACCACCCTTACACATGTGGTATATGCATCCTTCATCCAATGTAGAGCCACCTGCCAGTGGTAGTTCTCAAAATCCACAATTTTGTAGTCAACCATCACCTCCACCAACTCAAACACGTGTTATAGGTCTTCTTTATCCAATATTGAGCCCCTTGGAAATGAAGTTGAATCATCAATCGGTGTAGACACTATTCAACTAGATGAGGGAGAACAAAATTTTAAAGAAAAAAAAAACTCCTACAATATTCTCAGTGAAAAAAAATGCGATTCTCATCCGATCGTGACTCAATGTGTCAAATGATTTAATTATAGGAGTCGACCAAACATTAAAGCAATATTGGGCAAGGATAAAAAATGCGTACAACAATGACAAAGTGCGTCAAAGCGGGCAATTTTGTGAAAGAATCTGTACTCAATTGAAATATCGGTAAAATAGGATCCATCCTCCAGTTCAAAAGTTTAATGAGTGCTACAAACAAGCAGATAGCATAGGAAAAGTGAAAGTTCAGAGAAGAATGTTATGACTGATGCTCATTTGATTTACTTATAGGATATTGATAAAAAAAATTTGAGGTTGAACATGTTTGGTTGTTGTTGAAAGATCAATCAAAATTCGATGAATAATTTATGTCAAATTGTTAAAAAAGAATAAAGGTTTCTGTTGGTAGAAATTACTCGTCGTCTTCTAACCCAGAGACACCCATTGAAGTTGAAGAATATGATACGTCATCGCCAACGTCTCGCTCAATTGGACAAAAAACAGTAAAAAGGAAAAGCAAAGGAAAATAAGCTTCTAAAACTCTCGACTTATCTGACATATAAAGTGTAATGAAGGACAAAAATGTGAACATATCAAAACTTATTCAGCTAAAAGAGGTACAAGAAAGGCGTATGGAGTATGAAATCCTCATGAAGGATACATCCAACATGTCCGAATAGCAACACCAAGACTAGGAAAAGTATTTTGACCATATTGGAAAAACTAGGACATTAAACTAGTCGTTAATTGGGAATGTTTCAAAAACAAAAATAACAATAATTAATTTTATGTAATATTTTTTATTTTCTATCGTTATATATTTTTTTTATTTCAATGTCATTGTGTTTAGTTATCTATTATTATGAAAAAAATTATTTTTTATTGTTACGCATTTTCTTTTAATGCTATGCGATTTTTATTATTTTTAATTGATATTTAATATTTTTTTCAATTATTTGTATTCGTAAAAACTTAAAAATGAATTAATTATTTTATTGGAATAATAATTAAGTTTTAATAAAAATATAAATGTGTAGATTTTTTGAAGTTTTTTGCAATTTCTTGCATTTGAGTAAAATTTTGTATAAATTTCTTATGAGTGACATGACACTACGGGACCACAAAAAGATAATTAAGAGATTCATATAAGAATTCCAGGTTGAAAATGCTCTTAGTGAGGAAATGAACAATAGCATTTTTTCTTCCACAAGTCTTCCCTCTTCTGTCCTACCAAACCACACACATATCCCACTATCCTTTCAATTATGTGTTCTTCCGCCCTGCTTCCTTATCTTATGTGCAACAAAACCAATGTTTAAACAAGTAAATTTAATCATTTATACTTTTAAGTGAGTTGTCATTAGAAAAGATTAATCTATCATTTTTTAAAAGTTCAATTTAGTCCTTTTTTAAGTGAATCAAAATAATTCTCCCAAAACAATGATCAATTTTTTTATTTTGGAAGATGAACCTTTTTTTATTGATTTATGACTCTTTTTTCCGAATATTTTATAATTTTCATGTATGTGAAATCTATGAGACAATTTTCATGTCTCAAATCAATCAACAAAAGGTTCAAAATGATGTCCTAAAATAGAAAATTATTATTGTTTTGAAAATATCATTTTAACTCACTTTAATAGGACTAAATTAAACTTTTAAAAAACAACAAACTAATTTGAATATAATTGAAAACATAAAAGACGAGAAATACATTTTGATCTATTTTTTACTTAGATTTATATTTTACAATTGGTCAAATGTCACTTTTGTTCCTTTATGTTTTTCTATTTTGATCTATTAAGTATTAAAGGTCTAATTTTTGTCCTTTATCTTTCCAATTTTTTTTTGTTTTGGTCATTTTTTGTTGAAACATTGAATATGTTAACGAAAAAGTATGATGTGTCATTTAACACTAGTTGGAATGATGAGGACCATGTTAGTTGAAATGATACCAATTTAAATAAATTCATTTTAGTCCTTTAAGTTTTTTTAAATTATTTCATTTTGGTCCATCAAGTTTGTAAAATGATACATTTTTGTCCTAACAATTATATATATATATATATATATATATATATATATATATGTCATACTAGTGAATGTAATTGTGAACATTCTATTAAAATTGTTTCCAGTTGGATGTTGTAATGTATTTAATGTTTTTAGGTTTTTTCTAGCATTACCTAATTAATTTATGTGTAATGTGAATATGAAAAATATTTTGAAGTTAGGCATACTGTTCATGCACACACATGCTCAATACTTATAAGTAGAGCTTGCAAAAATGACTTGATTCGACGATCTGACTTGCAATTACAATTAGGTTGGGCTTAAAAAAAGGTAACTTGAATAGAAATAAGCTTTTTTGACTTGGCCCGTATAGCCCAATAGGCCAAATGGACTCAGATCGAGTTACCTTGATGAGCCATGGGATGGGCCGATTAATAATATATATTATAATAAATATTAAATAAATTACAATAACTTAATAAATAGTAATTATTATTATTATTATTATTATCCCCTCTCTTGTAATTTTATTTTAAGTTGTTGGAAATTGGAATAGTAATGTGGAACTGGGTGCAATTGGGTTGGTTGTAAAAAAATTGACCATTATCAATTGATAATAAAAATCTTATAAGTTTTAAATTGTGATAAAATGTTTGTAAGAAGTTTTTTTTGGTTATGAATATGAAGAAAGAAGTATTAATGTATTATGATAAGAAAGCAATATCATAAACAAAGCGAAAGTAACAAGCTTTCTCGTAGTTTGTTTTTAAATAGAATCATTTTAAAAATTTTTATTCATCTTTAAATTAGCCCAAATAGGTTGGTCAGACATACGATTGAGTTGGACTTAAGAAATCTTAACCCGCATTGATATGGATTGGGTCATACCGTTTATTTTGTCATCTCTACACATAAGTTAATTAATAATGTTAAAAAAATTTGAAATATGTGAATACATTAAAACATTCAACAAAAAACAAACCTAGTCAACTAATGTTGTGTTGAAGCATATTTAATCTCAATAATATTTTCTTTATCCTAGATAAGACACTATCTTGCCAAGCAAAATATGTGAATTTAACACTCATCCACAACATTTGTTTGAGAAAGTGTTTCTTGAAGTTATTGTTCAACATTTGTTTGAGAAAGTGTTTCTTGAAGTTATTGTTAAGATGTTTAAGAAAAATATTTGGGACAATTTTGGTAAAATATCCCCAATTACATTTACTAAATCCTGACATCATGTGTAACTATTAAGACAAAAATGTATCATTTCACAATTTTGATGGGCTAAAATGATATACCATTTAAAAACTTAAAATATCAACATGGAACCATTTGAAAAACATAGATAACCAAAATAGAACATAATTAACATTTTAGCTAAAGAAGACGAAAACGAAAACATTCAAAAACAATAAGATTAAATAGAAAAATGCATGTGCACCGTTGGTGTAAAAGGCTTTACACAAGCAACCAATCACGATTTTCCACATCACACAATAGTTCTTTAATTAAATCAAATAATAATTAATTTTAAAAAGGAAACAAAACAAGAATCATAAAACAATCAAAATAATTACACGTAGCTCTGAAAATTCCCCCACTGCATGATAATAAAAACCATATACAATAGAACATACACTGGCAACAACAGAGTAAGAAAATAAATGAATAAAGAAGCAACGTAACAAAGTACAAGGTGAAATTATTGTTCAAACATGTAATAAATGTAATATTGGTGTGTGAGGCTGGACAACAATGGAAGGTGCGTGAATAGGATTGCGGGTGCACTGCTGCAACAACGTCAAAGTGAGCGGAACTATGGGTGCGATGTCGCAACAACATCAACGTGAGGGAGTCACAAAGACTAGACATGTTGAAGAAAATAAAACTGTGATTATTTTGATTGTTTCCTTTTTAAAATTATTTATCATTTGATTTAATTAATGAATTATTGTGTGATGTGACAAATTATAATTGATTGTTTGTGTAAAACCTTTTATATGACGGTGCAGAAACATTTTTGAAAAGAAAAATTTCACAGTTGGCTGATGTAGTTGCAGCTCTTAGAAAATCCAATGATGCCGATGGGGTTTGTAATTTTCTCTCAAAACACTTGGTTTTGTTTTGATCAACTGCCATGTCTATGCTTAATGTTATTTGATTTTTTGTGAGAAAAAAATTAATTGGTCATGAATTAAGTGTTTCAACAATTACTGTAATTACCAAGTATTATATTATTGGTTTAGATTTTAGACTGAGCTATCCTGCTTTTTTGCTGAAATTTGATGTTTTATAAATTTTTAAATTTTACTGCAGGTGGAAAGGGCTATTGATGTAGCTGAAAGGCTCATAAGAGCATCCCCGGATGAACTAAAACATGCAGCAAGGGATATGACCAGAACTCTTGTTCAGGTTCAGTGCTCTGATATAGCTTTAGAAGGTGCAGAAGAATCAACTGAAGACAAAAGACAAAGATCATTAGTTGCCTTAGCAGTCACCTGCCCATTTGAATCACTTGAGTCACTAAACAAGCTTTTGTATTCGCCTAATGTAGATATCAGTCAGCGCATTATGATACTAGATGTCATGACAGAAGCAGCTCAGGAGCTTGCTGAATCAAAAATTATGAAACCCAAACATCAGATTAGTTCCCTTATTTCAGTTGTTTCAGATACCCGACCTTGGTTCCTACCTAGCAGCACAGGAAATCCTGGAGCTGGTTCCTGGAATCAAGAAAGGGAAAACATGCCGGTGGGGCCTACAATCTCCCGCACAATAAAACCAGATGGAGTATTCTCATAATAAGTTCCCCATGTATGCTGCTGCATTCATGCTTCCTGCCATGGAGAGATATGATAAAAAAGGCAAGGTGTTGACTTGCTTGGAAGGGATTTTATTGTCTTGGGGAAACTCATTTATATGCTTGTGGTCTGTATGAAATCTGTAGCCATGCATCCAGAAGCTTCTTTGCTGGCTCCTTCCCTCCTGAATATGTTAAGATCCAGGTACTGGTTATAAGACATTAGTTGTCTATTTAATTGCAAACCCTATCAGGATTGACATAATCTAAAATCTTAATCACCCCTCAGTGTGTGCGGGCTAATGGAATTGATAATTTGGTGTCCTATTGGTTGATATGTTTATATTTCCTCTTGCTGCTTTGTTGTTTTTGCTAGTGTGCTAACTGCTAATACAGGAAAACTGGTCTATTTCCTCTTGCTGCTTTGTTGTTTTTGCTAGTGTGCTAACTGCTAATACAGGAAAACTTGTCTCTTTGCTTTTTAACTTATGCAGAGAGGTATGCCATCACCAGGAAGCATATGTGAGAAGAGCCGTCCTTTTTGCAGCTGCATGTGTATTGGTTGCACTTCATCCTACTTACATTTCATCCGCCTTACTAAAAGGAAATGTTGAAATTTCGACTGGCCTTGAATGGATTCGCACATGGGCACTTGATGTAGCCGAGTCAGACACAGATAAATAATGCTACACGATAAGCAAAAGAAATTTGAAGCTTCAAAGAGGTTTAGAATCCTTGTCTTGTCTCCCTTTTCTTACAAGCTTTTCGAATATCTCTGCTTGTACTCTGTTCATATAAAAAGGTTTAGTTTTCTATGCATTGGTCTAGAGTTATTTAATGGTGATAAGGTTACAAATATAGTTAGTTACTTAAACGTATGTCGTGATACATCACTTGGTCTCAATGTGCACTTCTATTTTCATATTTATTTTAATGATTCATGCCAATGTATATGCTTTTAAAATATTAACCCAGATAGCTTGTTATTATCCTAGGAATTTTTACTATTGGCCTTTTTTATTCTGCTGTAGAGCTTTGCAAAGCCCCCTTGTCCCCTTATCCCCCTTCTATTGTTGGTTTAACTCCTGTTAATTTCCTGTTCCAAATGGCTATGATATGTTTAAGTTAAGGCTTTTGTTGTTATTGTTGTATAGATGGCTATGACATGTATACAACTCCATGCCGAGATGGCTCTTCAAACTTCCCGAGCATTGGAGTCAGTAAGAAGTTCACTCAAGGCAGGTCCTGTTCTTCCTTCTGATGCATCCAAAGTGACCATTAAAATTTCCTACTTAAATGGGGATTAGTGATGCTTCTAGCTATTGTGAATGGCTTCTAGGCCAGAATATAAATTCTAAATCGTGCTAAACTGCTAATTATTTATGTTACTCAATATTACTTTAATGTTTTATTGGGTCCATGTTTTTGTAAGAAATTTAGAGGGTGAGCCCTGACACAGCAATAAAGTTGTGTCTTGGTAATTTATTGATCATGAGTTCGAATCCAGAAACAGTCTATTTGCATATGCAAGGATAATGTTGCATATAATATGTCTCCCCCTTACCTCCACATAGCGTGGAGCCTCCCTGTAATGGGGTACGTAGTTTTTTTTAGTTAGTTTTTTTATGTTTTTGTAAGAAATTTGTATTTTTTATGATTCTATATTCTGACAAGGGGGTGAGGTTGATGCCAATGCTCCCCTACACGCCCGTTGTTGTTCATGTGTTACTTCGCTGTCAACCTTGTCTGCATCGTCGACCCTCCAAGATCTAGATTTGCCTCTTCACCTGCATCTTTGACGAATCCCTCCCTGCAGTACATCAATGTCGAGTATCACTCCATTGTCAACAACACCATCGTGCCCACGTGTTCCTTTTTGTTGTTGACGTGTGCACAATAGAATAAGAGATCGATTTCCTACACTTTGCTTATCACAAATGATGGAGTTGTTGAGATTGCTATCACAAATCCACTCACTGTCATCTCCCTATATGTCAACTCCAACCCTTCATATTTTACCACCTCCATCCACCTTCATCATATCTTGCAACCCAAACACCCTGCTTTCTTCTTTCACATTACATTCTAGACAGTGGATAATTTAGAGATATAAATATCAAAAAATACAAAAGTGAAGTACATTTAGTAAACAGTGGAGGTGCATTTAGCAATTGCCATGTTTGAAACGTTAAGCCGCGTAAGTGCATTATAAGTTTGAAGGAAATGACTGAAAAAAGAGTGTGAAGGAAATGGACCATTTGCTTACTTTGCAAAGAAAAGAGATGAAGGAGACTCTTTTTAATTTGCAAAGAGGGAAAAGAAAAAATAAAGTGATATTATTATGATTAAAATATTTAAATAATATATATATTATATATTAATTAGTAATATAAATAAATATAAATACAAAAAATATGAAGTTTAAGAAATAATTAATATATCAAATGATTATAAATTGTAAATATGTCAAAATATTAAAAGATTATAAATTTAAAATTATAAAATATACATAACTTATGACTTATTATTATTACAAAATATATTTATAAATTATTAAAAAGCAATAAAAAAAGAACTTAGAAACTACAAAGTTAATTATATGTAGAAAATATTGTGAAATAATAGAAAAGATAAAAATACAAATGAAGAAAATTATTAAAAAATAAAAGTAAAGACCTCCCATTTTTTTAAAACTGTGCAAATTTAGTATGGCAGGGCAAACATGCAAAGACCTTCCATTTTTACGAAGGTTAGTTCTTCATCCGTAAGGGTTTCTATTTTCTCCCATTTTTACGACATATCATGTAGCTGTTTGTAATAATGATAGTTGTGAGCCATATGATCAGTTTGCTTGCCCGCAAAACATGTCACCGTGCCATGTGTACACACTACACAACACTAGAATTTTAGTATAATCAAGTTGTGCCCTTATCTCTGTAGGAGAAATTACGATATTGGGCTAAAGCCGTGAGATGGATCATACTTAATGCATTTTCCATTTTGTGATTTCCAGAGATGTTCATACTTTTAACTGAATAGTTGTAAAGTTTTGTAATCCGTGTACTTATAATAATCAATATTGTTGCTTTATTTCAGGATTACTGATGCTGAGGAAAATTTAGGTGAGAATGAGTGAAGTTTGAGAGGCTTGGCAAAATCCTTGTTTTTTTTTTTTTTTTCCAGATTGGTGACAATGTATATCCTATTAGAATTTATTGCTCATTTCCTGTCAAATGCTGTAATCTAATTGCTTTTTTGATGTTGTTGCCTCTGAACCAGGAGAAAGCCTTGGAACAACTCAAGGTGACAAGCAAGACAGTTGCAGCTGGACAGAAGATGCCCTGGTGTTTTATACATTGCAGCTTGGTTTTGTTGACATGGATTTATATCTCATTGCTAAAGGCATTGAGAAAGCTAAAAGGTAATTATTGGGCTGTAAATAATCTGTATTTCTTACCTTTGGCTTGTTTTTTAGATCACTCTTGGTTTTCTAACTTGTGTCATGGTGACAGTTTGTTTGAAGAAGGTGGTGATTGGGAGAGAAAGAATCGGCTGAAAGTATACGAGGGCTTGTACTTCATGTCAACTCGAAATTTCAAGAGGGTTGCCGATGTTCTTGGATTCTATTTCAACCTTTACAATCTATGAACTTTTCACTTATGACACCTTTATATTTTACACTGTTTTGACTTTTGACTACCATTATATCGTTGGATAGAGTTTCATGAAGCAGAAGGTTGTTCTTACTCTATTTTATCTTTTTCTTCTATGTTTCATGTCAAATGTTTTGCATATTTCATGCTGTTAACTTTGGTTTGTCCATGTCAGGTAGTGGATCGATGCACCTGAGATCTTGATAGTAATTGACAGAATCCATTTCTTTCAGAGTTTCTAAATTCCCTGTATGATTGTCACTACGGATCTTTCTTCACGGCATTTGGGGAGCAGACACCTGGCTTATTTTGTTACCTTTATAGCTATCTCTTGAAGTTGTTTTGCTCTGCACTATAGACACTTCACTTCAAGTAATTTTCTGTGTTGCTATAATTTTAGGTTTTGTTTAATTCATGTGTTTGAATCTATTTTAATAGTTTTGTACCATTTTGAAAGGAAAAAATCAGCTGGTTTGACTGAGCAAAATCAAGTTGAACCGTTACTTGCATCCACATTTCCAATATTTCATGAGGTCAGGACTGTTGTTTATTCCCAGTTTCTGGAACCGTACAAGAGTGACAATTGATGCTATGGCAAAAGCCTTTGGAGTGGCAGTGGATTTCATTAATTTGTAAGTAAATACATCTCAGACTCACTTTTGATTTGATATCGATTAATGCAACGTTTTAAATTCCTGTTTGAGGCTACTCATTACTTTTTCTAACAGAGAGCTGTCACAATTTATTGCCACTGTGAAACTACATTCCAAGATTGATAAAGTTTCCTGAAACTAACCGTGTGATTGATCTATGAAAGGTGGCAAGGCAGAAATACTGTCAATTTGGTGGGTTTCTGTTGATTGTCCATTACTAGATGGACTTGATATTCTTGATTTTTGTAGTCTGTTTGATTTTCAAATTAATGACCAATAAAGTTTTGCTAAATCTCAGTCGCAGGTGTCTTGATTAAGTTTTCAAATAAAGCAGATTATTGAATTAAACATATTTTTTTTTTTATGAATGGATAATGAATTATTAGAATTACTTTTGATGAATTGAAGGCGATAGTAATACTTGTAAATTGGGTTCCCTCGTTTTTATTTTAACTAATTAGGATGGTTAAAATTACTTTTGATGAATTTTCTGAATTGATCAAGTTTTAAATGCCTAAATTTAAAGGGGCAGGTATCTTTGGTTATATCTTTAGGAACACCGGAGGTGTACAACAATTTTTGGGTGATAACAATGGTAGTTAGTTCCCACATATACAACAAACTCATAAGCTTATGTATGTTTTAATTAATATCTACAGTTAATTTAAATATAATTTTATTTATTTTTTATAAATTGATAAATATAATTTCATTATGAAGTATTTATATTTATCTTACTAATAATATGGGTCGAATTTTAGAAATATTTATAAGAAATGAAAATGTGGAGCATCTTGATATATTTTATCATTTAAATTTGGTCAAATGTTATTAGGTGCTCTTTGTGTTTAAAAAATTATTTCGGTCTTCACCGTTTTAATTATTTATATGTGAATATGAGTGAAAATAATATTTTTATTTTAATTATTTTTAATTCAACAATTTATACTAGATAAAATACGTTGAAATATGTGTATCTCATTTTTAGTTTTTCCCAAGTGTGTATATACATAAAAATATGTATAACCTTTGTAAGAATAATTAATAGATTACAATGGTTATTATATCCTTTACTTGATATCTCTATAAATTTTTAAATATTTTTTTACTATTTTTTAAATATCACAATAAGATTTATAAATATTTTATTAATTCTATAACATTTAAAACTTATTTATGCTACATTTATATTTTTATTCTAATAAAATTCTACACATGCAGTATGCGAAAAAAATGTATGTTATATAATGTTATCATAAGTATATCCCTCACAAAATCCCTAAACCATTGATCCTTCCTAATAGAGAGAGTTAGGCACGATCAAGTGATTGCAGTTTCTTCTTGTGGCTTGGAGTTGAAATCAGATTCTCTGATGGTATTCTCCATCACTGTATATCCCGCTTGTATATCTCCTGCACGGCTGCACATTAAAGAAACCACGTGCATGATCAAAAACAATTTGCACTTGTATATCTCGCTTGGGGTTGAAATCATATCTCTGATGGTATTTTCCACCACTATAACAGACTGAGTTATATTGCTGGGTCATGCTTAACTCCTTTGTCATATTGCTTAAATATTTAATATGAATGTAATCAAATAAGTGACTTTTGCTAAGTCATTGGAGTTGTTTTATCATGATCTTAGTTAGATCTATCATCTATGAATCAAAAGAGGCTATGCTTCATTATCACAACCGATTGTTTCTGCTGATTAAAAAAACAATCGATTGTTTCTTCACAGCAGATTTATTTTTATTGGATTGTTGTTTTACATGCAGCGCTCTTGTTGTTTATTCCAGTGGTTTTTTTTTTTTTTTTTTTATATCGTGTTGTTATGTGTAGTAGACAACGTGGTTAGGGATTCCTTAAGGATAATCTCATAATTTATGCAAGATGCATGTATTTTTTTTAAAATGATCGACGTGTCAAGATTTGATTGGTATGACACAAAATGAGACATTAAAGTGGGACTGGTGATTTAAAGCCACCTAGCTAAAAATATACAATCCAACGTCATTATATTGTGGCATTCTACATTAATATTTGAGAAAGATAACTACTGCTTTTATATTAAGATAAAACAATATTTAATCTTTGTCCCATGCATGATTCCTGAGTCAATTAATGAATTACAAAACCTAGTTCATATCACCACAAGAAATTACCATGCATCGTTGCTGTATTTGTCACCAGCATTTCGAAGAAGTAATTAAGGACACTGAATGCTTCTGAGAATCTTCTGCTAGTAGAAGAAAAGGAATTAAGCTTACGTACAGAGGTTGAGAAATTCCTCTTCATCTTCGCAGTAGAGTCATGGATAGTTCATTAATGAAAATCTTGCTATATTATAATCAATCTCCATCACTTACTAAATATATATATGCCTATCCGCGTAAGCAGTGACTCAACTTGGATAATCATCTTATAAATTAGAACCATATATTTGCATAAAACCATACAATATTAATTATATATACTAAGTATATATTTGCATAAATTAGAATCATCGTATAAATTAGAACCATATATTAGCATAAAACTATACAATATCTTCTTATAGATTATATTCTCAAGAATTAAATACGAGATTAGTTTAAAAGTTGATGATTAAATTAATAAACTATACAATATTAATATATACACTTTTATGTAAAAATATCTGAATAAAACTTTGAGTGGGTCAGACCCACCACCATCGACCCACCCTTGCATCCGTCATTGTTACAATTACATCATAACTAAAAATATACAAACAAACACCATACATTTGCAAAATCAAACAACATATATATTGGATCAATTCCAAGTCATTATATCCTGGCATTCTACATTTCAGCAAGATAACTATTTAGTTAAAAAAAAATCTTTGTCCCATATCATATGCATGATTCCTGAGTCGTTCAAAAAAAAAAAAAAAAAAAACTCTTGAACGTATCACCGCAAGAAGCTATCACCGTTGCTACATTTGTCACCATCACTTGGGAAGAAGTAAGGAAACTGAATGCTGCTGAGAATCTTCTGCAAGGAAAAGAAAAGAGAAGCTTACAGAGGTGGAGAAATTCCTATTCATCTTCGCAGCAGCTTCAAGGAAAGTTCATTAATGAAAATCTAGCAAGCAATTCACCTTGATCGCCACGGCAATGGGTTTACTTACTATGTAATGAAGAACTATGTATATACGTGTGATTAATTAATTAATTAATTAAGCAGTGATTGAACTTGGATCCAGCCTCATCTTATAAATTAGAACCTTGTTATTAAACTTGACCTCCCTTCGAATTTGTGTAGCACTTATATAATTAAAGCATATAAAGGTTCTAGAGCTAGCGTGGATGGCCTTGTTCCATTTCAGAGGCGTGTATGGACTTAGGACCTGAAGATTATTTCTTCCTGATGAAGCTAAAGTTCTGGACCGAGGCAGCAGAAGGTATGGTATAACTGCTCCTCTTCAAGAGCTTCATCACCAGCATTATCTTCAGGTGTAAGTCCATATGTGCTCTCTAAAATGGACTCTTGGAGGTGTGATATATTCTCATTGATGTTATTGCTGTAGTTGAGTATATATTCAATATCAACATAGTTTGAGTAAAATTTGATTAGAATTTCTTAAATAAGATATCATATTGTAAATAGAACAAATATAATTAAAAGAAAAGGCTCATTAAAAATTATTAGTTAATTTATTTTTTTTAGAAATTAGTCATCAACAAATTTTGTGGAATAGGATTTGGTTGAGGATAGGGTAAAAAATGTACTGAATCTAAGGAGCATATGACAAACAATTTTTCGAATTTATGGAAACCAATTGAAGAAGATAGAAGATATCTAAAAATTAATGTGATCACGAATTCACAACATTTATTTTCTTTATTTTCACTATTTATTCTTGTATATCTTATTCAACATCAACACCTTTAATCCAAGTTAATTGGGATCAGTGGTAGATAAACTCAATGATCAATCGGAAATGAGACAGAAAGATAAAAGGAGAGGGGAAGGAAAAAGTGAAAATAAGACAAAAGAGAGAGAAAAAGGGGTGAAAAGAAGAGAAAAAAAAACTAAAACAATGAAATAACTCGAACATAGAACTACTAATTGGTTTAACCCTCCACCAAGCTTATAGTTTTTCTACACTTCATCCTAAGACATACTGTCCGCCAATTTATATCTCGCTTCATTAGATCTTGTTTAACTATTTTTCCTCAGGTAAGTTTCTATAATAACCAAGGCTAAAAAAAAATTGTCTGTCTGGGAAGTGATGCGATTAGCGCCAGATCCGGCGCCAGTAGCGCCATTAGCGCCAGAGTTCACTAGAAGGCCAATTTTCTCTGGAATCTGGCGCGGTTAGTGCCAGAAGTGCACCAAAAAGCTATTTTTCTCTGGAATCTAGCGCGGTTAGTGTCAAGGTGGTGCGGTTAGTGCGAGAACGCGGGCAGAGTCACTATAAAAGGCTCATTTGGACGAATTGCGACCCAAAGCCTTCACTCTCTTCTTCCTCCTGCATTTTCTGCCATTGTTGAGCTTGGGAAGCTTCATACCCACTCAACCATTGACCAAAACACTTCACTTCTAACATGAAAGTTGATAGGAACTACGCCCATCATCACTTTTCTCTAAAAATCATCAAACAGAGAGATCACGTTCTCTAGGGAATTTTTCAAAACTTCGATTTTGAGGGGAAAGAAGGGATTTTAAGGATGAGCATGCTTGGAGAAGTTGTTCTCTAACTTTCCTTGTCGATTTAGAGGTAAGAAACACACTTTTAGCGATTATTTAAGAATTTGTCCTTGAGGTGAATAGTGACCCATTTGAGTTAGAGCTGAAATTAGGCTTGGGTCCTTTGAAAAAGTATGCTTAGGAGGTTGTTATGATGAAGGATTAGCCTTGAAATATGATTTTTATGGACTTTGGAATTTGAATCTGAAGAATGTATGTGTAGGAAGAATGTTGGTTAAATTGGTGATATTATGACATGCATGAGCCTTGATGCTTTTACTTTATGTGCTCAAGAGGCTATATAAACGGTGAAATTGTGTTGAAGTAACCATTTTAGCCATATTGATGATCGTTGAAATGTGACATGGTTAGGGTCTTAAACTCTTTGAATTGACTTCTGCAGAGTCTTAGAGAGACTCTAGGGCCTTGGTTAGGTAGAGATAGATCATGCTGAGAGTCTGTGAGTCACCTATTAGGTGGTTAGTTCCGATAACTTGATAATAGAGGAAAAAGAGGTTTAAACAGAAAAGAATAACGTTTCTTGTCTTTCTAACGATTGAGGACCATTGTTGATTACTTGTGTGTCTTTGTATAGGGCGTGACACCGAGGGTGTCAGTCGTGGAGACCACAGTTCAGGGATTGAATAGTAGAGCACTGCTTTGTCAGGTAAGTTCTTTGTTCTTGAGAGTGTTTCCCTTTGCCTGAGTTCCACCACACTTCGAGGGAGTGATGGTTGCATACATGATTCATATGCATTGAATTGGATGTTACAGCTTTCCTCATGATAATATGTATGCTTGTTTCTGTGCTTTGTGTATGGTTGTCTTTCGGATAGATCTTCTAGCCAGTTAGATAGATATGGATCTCCCTAGGAGTAGAGCGCAACTCCTAGTCTATTTGCTCACTTAAAGGGTGTATGATCCCTTAACACCAAAGATAGGTGGTCCCGTCGCAGTTGAAGCCTACTCTCGGAGGTTCCATATGCGTGCATCCATGTGTAAAGGGGTAGCTCCCGATGGGATGACACGAGTGTGAGTTCCGACCTCACACTAGGGACTGAGAGTCCCGATGCTGATGATGATGCATCTTTGGCGGGCGTAGTACCGCAGATACACATTAGAGCTAGAGAATGTCTATGTATTGTTGTGAGGGCCAAGAGGTCTGGTGTTGTGATGCCTTTGATGTTGTGTATCATGAAAGTGAGTCAGGGGGAGGAGAAGCCTCCAAGAACCCTGAGCTTACTGAGATTGTATCTCACCCCGTGTGTGGGAATCTTATTTTGCAAGTGATGCATCTGGCAGAGGTGATGGGTCCCGAGGCAGAAGGCCCCGGTAGGGACAGACTCTGTGTAGTTGTTTGGCAGTGTTTTGATAGCACTGTGGCTCACTACTTCTTGTATTTGATGTATATTTTGTACCCCTGCGAGGGAAGATGTTCATGCACATATATTTTGGGATTTTGTTTATGTTTATGATGTACAGTTACTATATATTTTGTACCCTTTTGTGAGGATGTGATCTGTGAGATCATGCATAGGGTGCCTATTCTTTAGTATAGTCACAGTGATGATTTTGATGATGTATTTAGAGATATATGTGGTTTATGTTTCTCCTGATATATCTGCTGGGATATTATTATTTATCTGCCACTCTTTATGTTATCTGGATTGTAGAGGCTTGTTGTGGATACGTACCATACATAATGAATCAGGAATATGGTTTTGGAAGGAAATGACAATGACGTCATGTTTTTCTTTTAAACACTTCCGTTGATTTTAATTTATTGATTTTAAATTAATTACTGCGCTAATCTGATTAAGTAAATTGTTAATACATTGGATGCATACGGGGTGTTACATTTATGGTATCAGAGTAGTTTTCTGATGAAAAAGCATTATGTATGGTAATTGTGTGTTGCTCTTGACTGTTATCTAAGTTTGTCATGGCTATTGCATGTGAGGACACTAGTAGTGGGCCTAATCAATTCACTGTTTTGGTGTACATGTGCAGTGTCATGAGGAGATCTCGGAATAACGCCCAGCTTGATCCAGTGGCGGCCGCGTTGGCAACCATGCAGCATGAGTTGACTGCAAATAGGCAGATGCAGGAGACTATGCAGCGTGATATAGCTGCAAACCGTGGGATAAATGAGGCCTTGATGAAGGTTAACCAGGAGCTGCTTGATGAAGGCCTTAATTATTTTATTTGAATAATAATTAAATTAATAAAAAATATAAATTTGTGAATTTTATGAAGTTTCTTGCGATTTTTTCTTATTGAAGTAAAATTTTGTATGAGTTTCTTATGGACCACAAAAAGTGTCATAGGGATCACTAAAAAAATTATTAAGAAACTCATATAAAAAATTATGGTTGGAGATGCTCTAAATTAATAATAAAATTATTAAAAAATTATTAATCATTAATTATTAAAAAATTGAATAAAAAATTACTAATCATTATTTTTCACAACTACTTCTTCTACCTATAATGTTGCACTCTCAACTGCATTGACAATAATACTATATTAGGACTAATAGTCTTTTGTTAAAGTTTTTAATGATTAATAATTTTATTTAATTTATAATTAATTTAATATATCTAATAATCACAATTATTAGTAACAATCTATGAGAAGACCAAAATCAAAAATTTATAAAATTTAAAGAAAAAATATTACAATTAAAAATAAAATAAAATAAAAACAAAATCATAAATTTAAAAAATTAAGGAATCATAATTACACTTCATCCTTAAATTTAAATTAGTAACAGCCTGAAATATGCTATCTACAATTCAAATCAAATACACCTGAAATATATTATTTACAGTTCAAAAGAAATACAATTCAAACTGATAAGCGTATCTGCTCTTTATCATAAAAATCCTTGATCATAGGAGGAATTAGATGACTGGTCTAACAATAATATTGTCAATAGTTACATAAAAAAAAAGTCCAGATATTCACAAAAAAAAAAAAAAAACTGTCCAACTGCCAACACGTCTAGATAGTTTTTCAATTTTTTATTCACTCAATTGTTTTTTTTTCCTTAGAAAATGTGTTTTTTCTTCTTCGAAAATGTGCGCATACTCACGGGACGGCTCCGCTTCGCTTCGCCTTGCTATGCTAGATTTGTATAAAATATTTTTAATGTTTAATGATTAAGAATTACTGTATAAGCAAACTTAAAAATAAAAAGTAAAAGATAAATTGTTAAATGTATCAGCTAATAATAAATTAAGGACTCCACTAAGAAATGAAGAGTGTTTCATTGCCGTGTTCGAGGAATGGAATCAATAAGCACTGATGTATCACACCAAATTTTACTATCAAGATTTAAAGGGAATGGATAAATAGTAGACGACTTGATATAGTGAGTTAATAATAACTTATTCTAATAAAGCAAGCATCAAAATGCATTCTTACAAGTCCAGAATGCAAATTCTTACAAAATATAATTGTCAAGTGCTCTAAGCATAGTAAGAACACAAACTATTCAAACTATAAGATGAAGTCATAATTACAAGAACAAAACATAGTTTTCAACATAGAGTTTACATTTGATAGAGTTAAAATAAAAGGTGTCTCTAACAAATATACCAGAACACATGATTGTTGCTGGGATCAGGAAACTCAATTACAAACTACATATGTGGTTTGAAAATCTTGATAGTAAACATTTGGTTTGGGATCAGTGCAAACGCACGGGTCGCTCCGCTACATTTTTATAAATTAATTTTAATTTTTATCTTTATCATAACAAAAAAAAATATTTTATTTATGATATTATTGATAAAGTAATTTAACTTAATTAACTTTATTTTTCTTATAACTAATAATTAAACTATTATTTTACAATAAATATAGTAACTAAATGCTATTATTTTGGTTATAATAACAAATGAATTAAATAAAAAAGTTTAAAATTTTTAAATCTTGGTTAAATTTAAATAATAAAACTATAAATGTTTTTAATTTTTTGAAATTTCACCATTTCATTTTACTTTTATTTACCCATTATTTGATATGATAAAAATTGAAAAATAAATAATATATTTAATAAAAATA
>PYAF01000948.1:301388-338550 GCA_007407185.1 Glycine tomentella
TAAAGAGACATTGAGGTATCTCCCTATTACAGATTTCTAGCAAATATTATCATAAACTATTTGAATTACTGAATACAAAAGAAATATTTGAATTAGCTGATTTTGATAAATAATTTAGTGGTCTTATGAGAGATTTTTTTTAAAATGATTATTTTTATTACTATTTTTCATGGATGAAAAAAAACCATTAACTAAATATACTTTTTTTTATTAGATATCATTGTATGCACGTGAATTAATTGTTCCAAGGAAAACACACCTTACATATCAAGATATTTGAAGTCAATTTCTATTCAAATTATATATATTTTATAGAAGACATGCATTATAAGTTTGGTTTATTTTACCCAATTTTTTTTCTTAATAGATACAAGAAATTCATTCGACTATCTGGAAATTATTATTTGAATTTAAATGGGATCATTTTTACCAGCAACGAAAAGAGCAAGAGGCCTTGAGCCACTTTCACCAACAGGTCAATGTGCTACCAGAAAGAAAATAGCTTATTATTAATTTATTATACTAAAAATGTTGGGAGAATCATTTCAAATTACCTAAAGTACATCACAAATCACTAAATAGTTCACGTGGCAAAAAAAAATTTGTGGATCTGATCATCAGTAAACAAAATACTATTGTACATTATGTACCCAAAAATGCCAAACTATATGACGTAAGTATGTGTAGTAATAGTCTATTATGCATATTCAGAATCGTTTCTAGAAAGATAGAAAAGAAGATTAAGATATAGGAAGCAAAAAAAAATGGAGTATAGGAAACAAAAGACATCAAAGGAAATAGAAAACATAAAAATCAGGATCATTTAGTTCTGAAAAAATAACTCAGCATCCAATTTTTTTGGTCTAGAATAAGCCTTAAATTTCATGACCCCACCATCCAAAATTTGTGCAGCAACTCCCTATTCCTATATGAATACTGGAATAGAAAAATCTCCCTAGAACATGAGTTAGGAGTTGCAAAGTGTTATGATTCAGTGCCATGCAACAAAGGTTTTTATTGTATTGGTTTGGAATTCATTGATAAATTTATCTAATTATATTTTTACAAAAAAAGTTGATGGAACTATTACATAATATATATCACTAAATGCACTTTTTCTATTACATATCTTAAAAATTAGAAAAAAAAATTTCTGGCTCTGATCATCAGTAAACAAAATGTTATTGTATATTATGTACCCAAAAATGCCAAAATATATGACGTAAGCACAAATCTAACATGCACTGGTGCTTATTACAATTCAACCAAAAGGAATTTAACTTACTACCTAGAAAAGTACTTCATGGAATTATCAGTCCCATCAATGAATGACAAAAAATGCATAACTTCATGGAACTCTTAAGCTGAATACAAAAAGTTGCAATTCAGTTCAGCCAGCTTTGTCAAAGATCAATTTTCTATCTAACCATTAAGTACCGTCTGGACCTGCTGGCAAGTGGCAACTATATTAACAGTGTGAAGCTGACTGCCTAGGGAGATTGCTGGAATAAAAACAAAATGCATATTTTCACTTAATATACATATTTTACACTCATGTCAAATTACAGATTCCTATTCCATGATGAAAAAAAAATAGTGAAAAATATAAAGGAAATATTAAAATATAAAGTACTCTCTTTTTTGTTGTTTACCTTGCTAGCATTAAAAGAGTTTGAAGTTTCTTTGGCTTTGCCTTTCGAAGAAGCTTTTATTTTCCTGGAATTCATTATATCCTGTGAAGTTTTGACCCCAATTTTCCCATTTGGGGCTTGCTTAGAAATTATAGATTCCAATTCTAAATCACCATGAGCATTCTACAACACAAATAAATACATAATGTTATATGAGGCAACATTAATTTATTTTATTTAAAGGGTTTGGAAAACCATTCTGACTTCTGAAGTCATCCTCATGCCAATTTAAAAAACTAAATGTAATTCTTTCTTGGTTTCAACTCCATGCCTCAACACTTATATTTAGCTCAAGAAAGCTATATAGGCAGAAATAGCTATGATATTATACAAAGAACCTTCCTAGTCCATTCACACACACAAGTAAGCAAAGTAATGCTCTGGATGAAAATAAAATATTTGGACTCATCAATCTACCAATATAGTAATTCCTTATGGAAAATTAAAATGTTAGTTTAAGTAAACATATATATGGGCATGAAAAGCAAAGCAATAACCTAAGTGTGTGAACCTTTGGCATTCTAGGTAGAGGGTGGTGAGGCAAGCAAGGCAGCTAAGCACAACATCAGAGTCATGTCCATGCCTTTTTTTTATCAATCCACTTTTCATCCCTATCATCAAGATCTGGGTCATAAAACTCCGGTTTGGTTGTGTAGTCTATTTCATCATTATCAGAAACTGGTATTTAAATTAATAAACAAAAATTAGAATTTATGATAAGAGTGCTGACTAATGTTGCAAGTGCTGCTGGGTCTTAGAGGCAATAAAGAAAGAATAACTTTCTAGCTATAATCTACCATTAGTTGAGTTTTAGAATTTATGATAAGAGTTTAAAAAAAAAACCTCAGCTGTGTCATATCAAGATTGGTCAAAACTATAGATTTATAGGTTGGAGAATGATACTAAGCTCATGCTCTTGGCCATCCCACAGAATTCTGACTAATGTTTTTTCATTAGTTTTCTTCATAGACACTAAGTGATCAAATGTGAGAGGAGAGGAACATCAAGAGCCAAACCTGTCAATATGTTAACTATTTATTTAAAAAAATTTGACTTATCATGAAATTTGGCATGGTGGTAGCAGATTAACTAATAAGGATTGCCTTGATTTATCACTAAATAAACTATTATTACTTACATATTAATTTTGCGTTGCTTATAGGATGAGCAAAATCCTACCAGACAATGAAAGAACAACATAGCAGTTAGGACTGCACTATCATACTGGCCAGTAAGAAGCTTAAGACTCATAGTATATACAATTTTTTTTGGTAAATAAAGGATATACAACTAATCCAAAGAAGAAAAAAGGGCTCATCTTATATACCACAAAGTGAAGTTTAACAGCTAAGAACTGGAGAGAATATCAGCACAATCTATTGTTAAAGTACATACAAGAAACCATACTACCATTACCTAGTTTTGCTAGCACCAACCAATAACTTGAGCCACTATATCCCTAATTGATGGCATCATATTCCCCTACTCTATTATTGATACCAAACTTCAATACAAAACCATAAGTCAAGCAAACCTTCTTTGATCCTAAAGGTATTTTTGGGTTGAAAATTTAATTCAAGATCAATTTAGCAGCAAGAAAAACATGCAGAACCATTAAATCACCACAGATCACAGCTAACCAAAACATGCTTCTATAAAATTCTGTCCATCTATAAGAACAAAAGAAAATAATCTGATAGTCAATTATAAGTAAGCAAATATTGTTGGGGCATTTGAACTTTTGAATAGTTAGACCAAAGAAAGATGCAAGTGGAAACTATTCATATGATTAAAATTAGAAGGTTGTCCTCTTGTAACTTTTTGATGATCCAATCCAGGCTTTGCAATTGTAACATAAATAAACTTGCCATCAAAAAACTGCATCACAAAACCAGCCCCCAGGTCAACAACATTTTAGTATGGATAGGATATCTCTTATACTTAGAATCTCTCAAATGTCATGTACACCTTTCCATTCATCTATTGCATAGCCAATTATGCAGACTCTTCCTTGACAAACCAAATATATGCAAATCCTAAAGACTTCTCAGACTCTTTATCTATTGAAACCTGGACTGCCATATGATAAAATCAATCAAAATCAAAGGTCCTTAATAGATTCAAGACTTTCATAAAATAAGATTTCATTCAAGAAAAACATTTTTCTACTAAATATCCCCCTGAAATAAAGGTTAAATCCAAAGATAGCATGCCTAAAAAGCATGCCAACAACCAAAAAGAATTTATTATTACCTTGAGTAACTTCACCAAGCATTAAAAATACCTTCACTAGACGTCCTTCAGAGGTTGAGAGAGGAAGCCCTGCATTGGCCCACCATGAAAACTTCAGTATAATGATTAATCACAAAAAATGGAAATGGAAAACTTATTATTCAGACTAACATTGCACGTAGTGGATAAATCAGTTGATGTTACCACAGTCCACATGCAATACAACAAATTTTGTGATCATGATACAAGAGTCAAAGTGATCTAATTCATATTATTCAGTTGTGAAGATTATTTATTAAATTATTAGTGACATATACAAAAAAATCTTTAGCAACTCTGAAATAATAATTAGTATTGAACTAAAGGACACACTGCCCAGGATAGTCTATACTCTCCAATGATAAGGGTAATCTGAAATGAATCAACTGAAATCTAAAAACCACAGTATAAAACAATGGATAAAGATGATACCTCCCAATATTCTACATGGGTTGGTGTGGCCTTGTTAAGGTCCAGATGCATTTTGATGTCATCATGAAGTTCTTCCATTTCCTTTACTCTAATTCTCAGGTAGGTGGAGCTTCTGATAGTTGAACCATGAGTCTCCAGTTTTAGCTATTATAGCAGTATCTCAACTTAGCAGTTCCTGTTCAACACATTCAATTACTGGCCTAAAAGGGAAAACTTTCTTAAATATATTAATCGAATGTAAATCAAGCAGATAATTTCGCATATTAATCTTGCTTAACTATGAAGTATAATAGTCAGATTGCATACCTGTTCATTAAGACATTTTGTCAAACATATCACTTGCAAACTACAAATGAGACAAACCAAACTAAAAAAATTAACTATATTAGTCACATAGGATCTTTTACCTCATCAAAACAAAAAAGATCAAAACAGCCCGCTACATCAAAATATAATAGCTAATAATATAGAAGATAAAAAAAAAGAGATTTATAGAAACTCACAGGAAGTAATTTGACTTCTTTCTTCATAATGACTCCTTTGCTACCAAGGCAACCTAAGTGCTGTCACAAATAAATCATGTGTGTAATAGTCTATTGTGCATAGTCAGAATCGTTTCTAGAAAGATAGAAAAGAAGGTTAAGAAATAGGAAGCAAAAAAAATTTGAGTATAGGAAACAAAAGACATCAAAGGAAATAGAAAACATAAAATCAGGATCATTTAGTTCTGAAAAAATAACTCAGTATCCAATTTTTTCGGTCTAGAAGAAGCGTTAAATTTCATGACCCCACCATCCAAAATTTGTGCAGCAACTCCTTATTTCTATATGAATACTGCAATAGAAAAATCTCCCTAGAACATGAGTTGGGAGTTGCAAAGTGTTCTGATTCAGTGCCATGCAACAAAGGTTTTTTATTGTATTGGTTTGGAATTCATTGATAAATTTATCTAATTATATTTCTGCAAAAAAAGTTGATGGAACTATTACATAATATATATCACTAAATGCACTTTTTCTATTACATTTTTTAAAAATTAGAAAAAATGAAAAGGAATATAATTATTAAATGTGATCTAATACAGAATCACACAATATCATAATTTGAAAGGTTGTCATACTACCATCCATACTCATACTGGTATAGTGCAGGAACCATAACCATATCCATGCAACCTAGAGGAATAATAATAATATCATAGATAATCAATCAAATATCTAAAAGCGCAAAAAAAATGTTAATATTTGTGAATGAAAATGAACATTAAGCCTTTTTGTAATTTAAAAAAAAAAATTAAGCAAAGTTTGAAACTCATCCAATTTAACATGAGTAAAACTACTGATCTCAGGAACAAAGGCCAAACAAAGCAACAAAATTTGAACTTTGAAGTTTCTTCAATTTTGTTATGCCAAAACAAACCTGTAAAGAGAGATGAGAAGCCCAAGCAATTTCTTGTTTAAGAGTGGTTTCAGAATCTACCCTGAGGGTTTCATCCTCCAAATCCAAATCTATCCATGAGCTAATTTTTCCTGAATCCAAGTATTTCACTAACTGCATGAAGTTTGCTTTCAGCCACATAGTTAAATAATATTTTTTAATACTTTAAAAATTATAACATTACTGCCAAAGATGGCATATCTTAATTATTAACTCTTCTGCTACATTCAACTACAATTGATACATTACATAAGCTACAACTCTTGATGTGGAACAATAATTTTTTTGCCATCACTAAATTATATCAAACATTTCTGCATAAAAAACATGCAGCTTAACCTGAAATCAGCCATGACCCATCCTCCAGAGACCAGAGAATTAACATTTTTTTTGTTCTCTCACTCTTCTTTTTTTTAAAGGGAAGAAACTTAATTAAAAGAAGATATAAAATATGTAGGAGAAAAATAATATATTATCCTAAACAAATAAACAAAAGCAAAAATAAAATAAAAAATCAAACTCTCATCAGTACATTTAAGATCTTTTTCTGCAAAGAAACACTCTTGAAGTCTGAACATCCAGAACATGAACAACATTACAACAATAAAAGAAAATAACTTCTAATCAAACTGAAATGTCAGAAACACCACTACTTTGTTAAGCTTGATTAAAAGAAGATGCATTAAAAGCTTTCTTAAAAGAAGATGCATTAAAAGTTAGATTAAAAGAAGATGCATTAAAATAATATAGCGTTGTCAGGACTAATGATATTACAAGACTGACTGAAACAAAGCCTACTGTCCTGTTTTCATGAGAAATGAGTAGCAACAGCTAATTTATAACTATTGTCTAAGTGAAAATTTTCTTTTAATAGAGTGTCCTTACTTCGATGATCCCCTATAAAACTTCAATCATTTAAAAAATTCTTTAGATTTAATATCCAAACATTTTGACACGTGGTAATTTAAATTCAAATTCACTAAAAAAATTTAATTCCTCTCTCAAAATCCCCCATGCAAACATACTATTAAGCAATCTAGCAAATTTTAAAAACGAAATTGAGTGAAACTAAATAAGAAAATAGGTAAAAACCTTGCATATAACAAAGGCAGCGAAGATGAGTATATCCAGCACTGGTGAAGCAGAGGGCAGAAGGTGTATCAGTTGCAAGGAAAGTGAGGTCCAAAACGAAAATGAAACAAAGAACCATGAGTATATCTCCAAATCAAGAAAATAGCGAAACATAAAACCTACAAACCTTACTTGTAACCAAGGCTCCTATGATGTGAAAGTCATGTTCGGTCCAATATTCTATGGCCTCATCTAGCATTGAAGCTTTGTCTGTCTTTTGAAAACAAACACAAAGGAATCATCAAGACAAAAAATAATTCTAAAGAAACATAAAAATCAAACTAAAAAACAGCAACGCATGCATCACACTTTATCAGCAGAATCTCTGATTTGTATTTTACTTCGATTGGAAGCATAACCAGACAGTTAGTGCTCCTAAAAGCCCTGCTTATCATGAGCAGGTTCAACAAAATTGGCTTCCAACACACCTGTAAAAAGAAATGAACCTTGTGTTAAATGAATTTAGTAGACTTGATAACAAAACCTCAGAACCCAATGAACGCATAAAAGGTTCCACCTATGACCCCACGCCCTCCATTTCCAGCTGGATTCCAAATCCTCCATATTGATTGTTTTATCATAGACCTTATGAGCTTAAGCCCCCTTCTCTAGAGAATGATCCCTTCAACATAATAACAATGTAAAGGCAAAACAAAAGTTTCTCCATTCCTCCTCAGAAGAGAGATTTGGCAATTTCAAAAAATTTCATCATACATAATAATATAAAACAAAATTAAGAAGCAAAACAAAAGGAGTTGAAGTTGAAGGGAATGACTTGCATCACTTCCACCCATCAAAGGCACAAGAAATAAAGAAATCACGACTGCAGTTCCTAAGTCCAATGTAATGTTGGAAACCAAGAACTATTATCTCCATTCTTAACAGTTCAAAACATTCTCATTAAAACCAAAATGGGAACAACACACATACACACACAAAAATTCAATCTTTTATTGAAGCTGAAAATGCAGTTGAGGAAGTGGGCATACCCCAGGAAGGGTTTGAGTCTATACAATACTCTAAGCCTTGAGGTTGATCTATTGGTGGGTGGCTTATCTCCTCTGGCTTTGGAGCTTCCATGATTCCTTTGAACTCTACTTTTACCTACAAATTTTAATGCTTATGAAGGACAAAATTGAGAGCGTGAGAGGAAGAAAGGTAGATAAAGAGCTAGAATCTTTGGTCTAGTCTCTGTATATTCATCTTCAAGTCAAACATAATATAACAATGTAAAGGCAAAACAAAAAGTTTCTCCATTCCTCCTCAGTAGAGAGATTTGGCAATATCAAACAATTTCATCATACATAATAATATAAAACAAAATTAAGAAACAAAATAAAAGGAGTTGAAGTTGAAGGGAATGACTTACATCAATTCCACCCATTAAAGGCACAAGAAATGAAGGAATCATGACTACAGTTCCTAAGGCCAAAATGTAATGCTGGAAACCAAGAACTATTATCTCCACTGTTAACAATTCAAAACATTCTCATTAAAATCAAAATGGGAACAACACACACAAAAAAGAAAATGCAATCTTTTAATGAAGCTGAAAATGCAGTTGTGGAAGTGGGCATACCCCAGGAAGGGTTTGAGTCTATACAGTACTCTAAGCCTTGAGGTTGATCGATTGGTGGATGGCTTATCTCCTTTGGCTCCTCCTCGGTATCCCTCCTGCCTTTTTTCAACTGCTTGAACTTTTAGCTCTCCTTATGAATTATAAAAAATTATTGTCAATAAATTTGTATATATAGCATGGTATTTATCCACTAAAAGCCAACATTAATAAAAGTAATGGCATAACAGTCAGCTGTGGTTTTTAAGCCCTAGGATTTTGTTTCTGCAATTTCCTATAGCAAGTAGACCTCAAAAATATCAAATAAAATGGAACCATATAAAATCATGGAAAAACGCAATGAGGCCAAATGGCTTGAACTCACACGGCAGAACAAAGAAAAGAAGAAGAAACAAAGGAACACGACAGAACAAAGAAAAGAAGAAGAAACAAAGGAAGCACAGAGAGAGGGAGAACGAAGTGTAGAAGAGAAAAACAGAGAACAGAACTGATTTCATGCAGATTTGCGTGCGCTTATTAGCAAATACTTTCAAGGAGATTCGAGGTAATGCCTTGTTAGCAAATAGTCTTCGCAAGATAGTCTTTCCCAAATCATACCTGCAGGTTTCAACATCAATCAGTTTCTAAATGCCAAAAGAATAACAAAAACAAAAAAAAATGTTGAAGCAAAAAAAAAACTTGCTATTTACATAGGAGATGGGAAGAGGAAGAGAGACGGGACCGTAGACAACAATGGTGGTGCGGTGAGGAAGAAAGAGAAAGATAAGAGAGAAAAAAGAGAGGAGAAGATGAAGGAAGAAAGAAAGACGGAGGAGAGGGATTTGGTGGAGAAGCCGACGCGGAGGCAGCGCGGAAGTGGTGGCACAACGGCGGAGTGGGATTGACGGAGAGATGGAACGGAGAAGGAAACAATGAAGAAAAAGAGAGAGAGAGAATGAAGGAAATTTTTCATGAGAGAGATAAAAGTTGAAATTTGAATTTCAAATTTGAAATGTTTGAAATTTTAGAATGGTATACAGACTTGGGTTGTGCGGGCGCTGTGAAGGAAAGCTCAGAATGAAGGAGAGCATACCACATAGGATTTGGAAGATGGAGAAGGTGACATGTGCATAAGGCAAACCTTCTTTTATTACAAGTAAATAGATTGTTAGTCATCAGTATGGTTGCACGTGTCACAAACCATACACTGTTTTGTTTCTGCAACCCTGCAAAGCGAACCCACTACTCCAGTTGATATTTATAATTGGTAATAGAGTTGTTTGAAATTCAATATACACAATAAAAACAAATTTTCCTTAGGTGTAAATTCATAATACTCAATAAAAACTTGTTTTCCTAATTTATACACTGAACTCATCACAAAGAAAACAGATTTTTGTCTAGAGTAATTTGACAACGAAAAAAAAAAAAAGATCAAGGAGTAGCAAAAAGGAGTATGAGAATAACAAGGCCCAACATCACATAACCAAATAATGTGCTTTTTTTTTTTTAATCATTTCCAAATAGTGAATATATCAAGAGAAATTCTTCTCAAGAATTAAATGTGATATTCAAACTTATGATTTAAATTGATAATTAAATTAATAAATCATAATAACTAAGGCCTTTATATCTTTCTATTATATATCTTAGCTACTATGGCAATGGGCAAGTGCACACAGAAGAAAGGGGATGACTTTTCTTGTTTGTTTAGTTAAATGTCAAGTAATGAAAACCTTTTTCTTCTTCTTAAATTCTACGTCAAAACCTGGAAAAATTCTAATTTGACTTGAGTAAACCTTTTTGAGCTCAGCTTCTTACACTAGCGTAATTGTAATGTCTAATACACCTAACATTGAATAGTAAATTTACACAAATAGCCTTTGTAAAAAATCAATTAATGTATGGACATTTAATTTTCTTATATACCATTCACCCTGGGCTTTGAACTTCTTCATTCCGTTGTCACTATCGTCATCTGGTTTCGTTCTTTGTTGTGTCATCGTCGGGCACGCATCTTCTATGTTTTTGGTTGTGGTTGTTGGCCGTTGGTGGTTGTCATCGTTGCTGTGAGGATTGTTTTTCGCGACGAGGTAAGTTTGTTTCGTGTCGTCTTCCTTTGGTTTCGTTTTATTCTGGCACATGGATTTGCAATCTGTAAGGCTCATATGGATTGTCAATCCATAAGAAGGAATGACAATCTGTATGACCCTTACGGATTGCCAATCCGTATGAGTATTTTGAGTTTTTTCTTTTTTAAAAAAATGTTTATTTATTTTTAAAAATTTAATTGATTAGCATTTGTTGTTGGTTTGTGGTTTAGGATTTAAGATTTAGGGTTGATTGAGTTGCATGTGTAATGATTGTAATGATTTGATTGAGTTGCATAGGCTACCAATTGTTTGTTTCATGAATTGTTAACTAATTAGGATAACAATAACTAATTAGTTCATGAACGAAATCTGTCATGGTCAACTTAGAGGGCTCCCGCCTCCTTTGTCTTCGACAACCTGGATATATATATATATATATATGTATGTATATATATATTGTCAATTTGTCATACTCTAATTCTGTTCAGATCCCAAAAGAAATGGAAAACAAAAATATTTTTTAAAAAAACGAAAATGAAAGAAAAAAATTATTTAAAAAAACAAAAACAAAAAAAGGAAAGGGAAATAATGAAATGGAAAGAATAAAAAAAGGGAAAGAAAAATATTAAAACAGAAAAAAGGAGAAAGAAAACATAAAAAAAGACAAAGGAAGATAATAGAAAAAGAATAAAAAAAAAATATTGAAACAGACAAAAAAGAAAAAAATATGGAACCGAATAAAAAATGGAAAGGAAGATAACAGAAAAAGAAAAAATGAGAGAAAGATGATAAAATGGAAAAAAAAAAGGGAAAAAATGAAAGTAAGAAAGATTTGAATAAATTTGGTTTTAGATTTACAAATCTCTAGATTTCATATTTAAGATAAGTATTTTAATAAACTCGTAAGTTAAATTAGACTTTTAAATAGTTCATGCCAAACCTAAAAAAAAGTATATTAAGGGTAAATAAATAAATCAGGTCAGACTTTATATTTTTAAAATTAAACTAAAACTATGTCTAACTAAACCTGGGTGGCTGTTTCCTCCCCTAACACCAAATTAGAAATATATAGTAATATAATTTTCTTATTTTTCTCTTCCCTACTTCTCTTCTTTCTTTTTTCCGTATCCGAATGAAGCTAATAGATCCGAATATTTATTCTGCGTAACAGACAGCCACAGAGCAAGATAGTGTACATATTTAAATTATAACAAACTTAAGAAATAGCTTTAGAACTTGAAATTATACATATGTGATATTATTGATGCATGAGCAGAACCATGTCCAGATGATTCACAAGTAATTACTGAGTTAAACTGAAACGACAACAGAGGCTATAACATTGTTTGAACTTGGAAGGCTACTTAACATCTGAACACCATGGTACATAGTACACACTACAACCCTTGAGAGTTAGGGAGTGGGAAGATTAGGCATAATAACATGCACTTTTTGTTAAGATCAGAAGGGAGAAAAAGTGAGGTTAATCAAAGAGAGTTAACCAGGGTATGTATTAGTAGGTTGGAAGGTACACAAAGCAATGCAAGCAAGCAAGAGAATGGCAGAAGAAGCACCATCTTCTTCCATATTGGAGCTGCTCCTCTTGAACATGCCAATTTTCCCTTTGTTGCACTGAATCTGCTTCTTTATCCTATTCCTCTTCTTTGCTTCTTCCACTTTAGACACCATTGTATATTTCCTTCAAGACAGAAAGGGATCAATTATTTTGTGCATAAGAAAAGGGCTATACATGCACCTACTCCTTTTATAGAGCTCCAATACAAAAATGCCCTTGGTTTTCCAATTATCACTTAACTAAAATTTACTCCATCAATAAGTATAAGATTGATCCATGTTTGATTTTTGGTTGTAAAATTATCCTTAAGACAAAAGTCATTTTACCAACAGATCATGACTCTATTTTACATTTATCTTATTTATATTTATCGGATTTAGATTGAAACACATGTCACAATAATTCCAACTACAAATCAAACAATAACTATTGATCGATCCATATTTCAAATTATTAAAAATACGGATAAATGCCATCATAAATTTTTTTGAATGTATGACCATGTTGGGAACTTGGGGATAAGAATGTGGTACTATTGACATTTGACATATCTTTCGGCTTACAGCTACATACCACCTACCATACCTCATATCTCTACTTTACACTGATATGTCAATCTTGAATTCCAAGATTGGCGGCAAATTTTGTAAATGTGTGTTGAATATAGATCAATTATAACAACCATTAATTCCTTCCGCTCCCGGCGCCAAATAAAACGTGTATGCACTGAAGTTGCGGTTGTATAGTCCATTGTATATTAATATTAATCACATACATTTTTTGGTAGCTAAATATGTTGGGAGAAAGATGGTGTCCCACTTTAAATTAAGAAAAGCTTTTGGACTAAATATTTAGAAAGTATTTATATTTATCTTATCTTCTTTTTTTTCAGTCACAAATGTCAAAGACTAATCTTATTCTTGATATTGTTATTGTCATTGGTCCGAATAAATTTACACACAATAAGATCAAACACAGGATTTCTCGCTAAATAAACCGTCCCTATAACGTGAGTGCAGAGTGCATAACGAGTGTGTATGCCAATCTGATGGGTTATTTATTACCTCACCTTCATGGACGGGTTCTAGCATGCGTAGGAGAAATTGAGTTTGGTAGGTGCGAAAGTTACCAAGGCCGTCTGATTTAGTTATCCGTAATGCAACGGTCTATTTTGGCTGCCCGTCCTGCCCCAAAAATAATTGTCCCAAATTGAGAATTTGTGCCCTAATATTCGAAATCCAACCCCCATCGCCATAACTACTACTGTGGCTCCACTTCGAATGGCACATGCGAGAAGAGTCCCAGTTGGAGGCTAGGAGTTTGATATCCAGTTTCCCTACTAGCATTAGCAATTTAGCACTGCCACTCCATTTAATTTTCAGCCAAATATCTACAGTGGAACATGGTGAACAAGACACCTAAACACAGATGGGGAATAGATGAGATCTTTGACAATAATTTATCGTAGCAAATGCTGTCTAATGTTCTTATTATGGATGCATTGTAACCTACTTTCATATTATAGTACTCTTGCTAGTTGCTACGTGATATGCTTCAGTACTATTTACGGTTTGATCATTTTGGTTTAGACTTTCTCTGCTTTTGGATGGACAGTACTAAATATCTCATGGGCTTATGTTTTGCAGAAGACCCTAGCGTCAGTAAAACTGCTCCGTTCAAGGTGCACGCAAAAGCAACTTGTAAAGGCGTTAATTCCATTGTCCTCAAACGGGTCCAAGATCATGGTAACAGTGACTGGCAAAGCCAATGCAGTGAGGATCATCAAGGGGAAAAAATCAGCAGGAATTGAGTAGAGGCGCTGCTGGGGAAAATTAAGATGATGGATGGGAGAAAAAGTGATCTCATATAAGAGATGTCATGTATGGTATATATGATTGCTGAAGTTGGTTACAGTTACTGTTCTATTATATGTAATTAACTCACTCTAATCGGCGTGCTTGTTGTACCATTATCAATCATTTTGCCAAGCAAAATAATGTCTATATTCATTGGTGGTATTTTTTTTTATACTAAAGTGATTTCATAAATAATTTAATTAGAATACACTAACAGTATACTGGCTTTTTCTATTGTCTTCTAATTATAGATTGTAAAATAATTGAAAGTTATTGACTTAAGTAATGCCTTTAGAAGTTATATGTGGAGTAGTTTTTAATTTGTTGATAGTGTAATGAAAATGTATCAAAATTAAACTTTCATGAATTCATTATGGTCAATACTGCCGAGTTTTTTTAAAGGAAAATTACATTTGCTAAATACGAGCTGAGGATCTAGACAGTGTTGCAGTGCTAGTGATCTTTCTGATTTCTCTGTTTCATCTACTACCCGAAGAGACTCTAGTGCTGGTCAGCAGGAATTCAGAATCTAAGGCTGTGTTTGGGAGTTAGGAGGGGAAGGAAAGGAAAGATATTTAAGGGGAAGGGAGGGGAAGAAAAGGGAGGAAAATAAGGAAGTTCCTTTCTCCTTGTTTGGGAGTTAAAAATATATTAAGAGATGGAAATGGAGAGTTAATAAGATACTTTTACAATTTTGTCCTTATTTAAAAAATTAATACATTATATATTTTACACTGAATAGGGTAGGATAGTAATTTTATTAACACTGACTGGTATAATAATAATTTTAATTACTTTTACTTCTAAAAACCCCCCAAATATGGGGGACAACAATTTTAAGGCTTTGGAGGATTTAAGAGGAGTTTTGAAAATCCTCAAATTCTTTTCCTCAAAAATTAAAACTTCCAAACAAAAAGATGTCTTCACATAAACATTTTCCTTCCCTCCCTTCCCCTCCAAAATCTCTCTCCCAAACAAAACCTAAATGTTATTATTTGGTCTAGTTAAAGAACAAGCTTAAGTAATAATTATATATGTCTTTGCATTTCATTGAATTTAAATAGTTAGTTTCATTATATTTCTTTTAGAAAAAATGCCAATAAGGAGGTTATTCGAAATGGAAAATGTTAAGGTAGCAAAAATCAAACTGTAAAACGTCAAAGTAGAATTAATTGTAATTAGATAATGAAAATTACTAGCATATAAATATGAAATAACTTGTAAGTGTTTGGGTGTAACATTATCCATTTCGAATACCCAAACAGAAATAAAAACAGCGTTCAAATGAAGAAGCATCTAATTCACTTATCAAGTATGTTTTTGACATCACCATACTTGGAAATACAGACACAGTACCAATGTTAACCGTAATTTTATACATTATTACACGTCAATTGTTTCTCCTCATATTTGTATACATGTTGAAAGTGAGAGAAGTATGATACCACCGAACAACTAGACCATGTACAGTATTCTCTTCACCAGCAACCCTTTCTCGGCTTTACACAAACAGATTGAACAAACTCTTAAGAATTCCCATGCACCATGCACGACGTTAAGGTAACTAGAACTTGACCTTCTCTTTTACATTCGGTATGTATGTGTGTCTTGGTGTGCGACGTAAACAAGATGCAAATATCATTGACTTGCCTTGAATTTGTCTCTTTCCTGACTGTCTATGTATGCCGTAAGTTCTTCTTGTCTTATCAAAGCTTCGTATAAAGACTGTTAATGATGAATTACACACCAAAAATTATTGAGCAATATTCTACCACTCACATACGTTCCTTCTTTGTAGCTATCAACTCTGCTTCCAATGCATCCCCACAATATAAACAGCAGCATTGAGCAGCTCCTCTTTCTCATGTGGCATCTCAACTTTCTCTTCAAGCTCGATCGATCAGCAAGGCGTTTTAAACAACAATAATATCTATTCTTAATTGAATATTATATTATTCTTTTATTGGTTCTTAAAAATAAAATATGTTATTTCATGTTATCCAGATTTTAAGAGTGTTGTTAGAAGTCTACCTTAAGTAGTACCTTAATTAGAGAATTTAATTTAATCAAATAAAAAATTTAATGAAATATTATTATATTCTTTGCTAGCACAAAGAATATAATTAAAAAAAATCAAGAAGGTAAGGGGGAGAGATATTATATGCAGTTTTACCCTTACATATGCAAAAAGACTGTTTCCGGATTCAAATCCATAGGTCACCAAGACATAACTTTACCGCTGTAGCACCAAGAATATAATTAATATAAAAATTGGAGTATTATTTTGTAAACGTGAAAGTTGTCCATAAAATAAAAATAATGTATTGCTACTTACCATATTAGTTATCTTAATCATGTAATTAATTGTGAACTATCTTTGTCTTATACAAGGAAGTTTATTAAAATAAAAGATATGAGATAGTTTTTCATTTTTATAAAGATAAAGATATGAAATTATTTTAAATAAAATCTTTCTTTTTTTTTCTTTGAAAAAAGTTCAAATTCGTATCTTTTTAACATTTTAAATAGAAGCATATAGTATCATACACAGACTAGAAAGAATATTTGCTTTTTAAAGTTTCACCCATTAAAGAGCTGATAACAAGGTTGGTTTCGGTGTGGGTACATATAAAGTTTTTACATTATTGAAAAAAAAATTGTTGCTTCAAAATTACGCAAACCTATTTTTCTCTATTTATTATTGTTGTATATTTTTTATTACAAATTAAATCATAATTTTCCATGCAAGTGTTGGAAACACTTCTATATAATTATCCATGGCTACTCTCACTACCTTTTCTCTATTCTCACTCATGTGAGTAGGTTTATACTTATTTCCAAAATCACTCTTCCTATGAATGAAATCATGAACCTAATGTACAAATATACAATAAAATCATGTTCCAATTACATATATTTGGGATGAAAAAATATAACAAAAACATAATTTCGTTGCATATTTTTTATAATGAAATCTGTTTTTGTTGATTTGTTTAAAAGACAGCATATGAACTTATGAATCTAATAACTTTAAAAACGCATAACTTTTGTCTTATATGTCCGATCCTAATGTATAATATCTCTACTTATAACTTTTCACGAGGAATGTGTGATAGGATGTCAAAGGGAAGTTGGTCCAACAATTTTGCCTTAAAGAGATTCCTTCTATGAAAAATTTGACCTATGAAAAAAAAGCACCTACATTATTTTTTAGTAAATATTAATTAAAAATCAATATTTTAATAAGAAAATTAACAAATATATAAAACAAAATTTAAATTAATAAATATAAAAAAAATTTAGATCATGGCATTGGTACGAAATAGTTCCCACCCAAAATAGTGACTAATCTTAGTTGAGGAAGTGAGCACACACAATATGAATATTCCATCCAAATACGATTTGTTTCATTTCCAATAATCAACTAGAATTTAAAACTTGAACCACTTAGTTAAAAAACATTAATCATTATCACTTATGTTCATATTTGTTAGTTAATAGATATATAAATTAAGGGGAGGGAAATGAAACAGGTGGGGTGTGAAAAAAATGGAGGGAGAAGAAGGCAGCAGAAGTTGGTTGGAAGAGAAAGAGGAGGGGAAGGGCCGAAGGGGGGACACATAATAAATAGTTTTAAGAATTATATATACAAATTTTTTAACAATAAATTTTAGAAAATTAAAATATTTTTTATATTAAAAATAAAAAGTATTTTATTTTCAACTAATTTTCACTTGTGTACGGTACCTTACTATCGATCTTTAAGAGTTGTGCATCAACTTCCCATAAAAAAAATGTGTATCAACTAACAAGTGAGAAATCGGAACTTAAGATGAGTAAAATCTAATAATATAATTGAAATTGATGATTAAGAATAAAATCAATTATTTGTCTACTATTATGTGCAATGTTATACATGATAAGCCTTATTAGTTTCCCGCTTTCAATTAATTTTGACTAGCATATTAATCTTAATTTTTTAGAAAAAAACAATTACTTCTCCTTATTTTATGGACTCACCTCCTTATAATGGGTCAGTTAGTTTAAATTAAAAAATGACATATTTAGTGATTTTTTTAGACTTCAAAAGACAAAATAAAGCTTTTGGGATGAATTTTAAATGGATAGTACATAAATATTTAAAATACTAAAACATTATTAAAGAAATAATGAGTTCAATTTTTTTTACTGAATAATGAGTTCAAAAAATTATTTATCGACAAAATAAAATGTTTTTTATTATAAGGTTTGTCTTGTTTAATTAATATTAAGAAATTTATTTACATTAATATTTAATAGTGTTGGTCTAGCAAATTAGACTATTCATCTTAATATGTTGAGTCGATGCCTGAATTTCAAAGAGGTGTTAACTATATCCATGATCAGTTCTGAGAATTTTTATTCCCTGGCAAAGCAAAAATATCATGGCGTCATAATTATTTAAATATTATTCGTTGTGAATTTTTTTTACTATAAAATTCAATAAAAATTCATTCATAATCAAAATTATTTAAAATAACGATATAATAAATAATTAATATTATTATATAAATTGTTATTAATGATAACATTAATAATTAATAATTTGTAAATTATTTTAAAGTAAAATAAAATTATTTAATCTACATTATAACATACTAGAATAAAATTTTAACATTTTCAATTTTAATAAATTTCTTTTAATAGATGCATTACTAACATGAATAGTTAATAGTTGTACTTTTATTACAAAAGCAATTAAATATTAGTCATGATACAGTAGCTAAAATTAAAGGAACATCAACAAACTAATCATCATACATATACACAAACACCAGTGAATCAGACACACGAACAATGAAGACGAGCGAAGAAATTAAACATTGCAGAAACACACGAACAACAGGGACAGTGATGAAAATGAATGTCAACACGCAGATTTCAAAGCAGTTATAGGAACATCAACAAGCTACAAAAGAAAATGAAAAAACGTTAATGCACAAATTTACACTATAAAACAACAACGAAAATGATTAAAAGAGACATATAAGGTCGATTACTTCGATTCAAAACCACTGGTCGATTTAATTGGCGGTTTGTAAGCCAATTATAACTTGAGATCTGTGAAGTCCTTGCTCTGAAACTTCACAAAAGCTGAATAACATTTATTCTTGAAGAAGAATAAAGATAACAGGAAGCTGGACGGATCCAGAAATATATGAAAGAGTGTGAAAATTTTTTACATAATTATTTAAATATCTCCTATTACTAAATAATAAGTTTAACAAAAATATTATTATTAATTTTATGCGGAAAATCATATATATGATCTACTATTAAAAGAAAATCAAATATATATAAACTCAAAACTCTATTTTTTTATATTTTTCTTTATCAGTATTTTATTTTTCTCTTTCTTATATATACATAATAAAGGATCCCAGGTTTGATGGAGGCTTCTTCTTTCCTCCTCCACCGCCAGGAGGAGCAGCTACGAGAGGATGAAGGAAAGGAGCGTGCGATTGACATAATGTGATTGAATATATGGCTTGGGCGAGGGAAAAATGATTGACATAATATTTGGTTTTTATCAGATAAAAGTTATATTAACTATTAAGCTTTTGGCCTCCAACAATCCATTACGGAACCAAACTTGCCAAAGTCTTTTATTTCCATAATTTGGAAACATATATGTAGTTGATTTCATAATTTAATTACAGGTGGAATGAAAACTCTCCCTCACACGTCACAACTTTGTATGATAGTTCAAGGTTTGCATCTTCTGGCTCATAAATTTTGTCTGCTTCAGCATGCTAAGGGAACAAGGAAACACACTGCACATGGCTTAGCGTTCTACGCTGGTATTCATCCGGAAGAAGTTTGGATAGAACAAGTTCCCATACACTTTGTATCTCTTTTATTTATTTTGGTGATCACTTTTTTTTTTTTCATACTTTCAGAGAATTGTTCTTTAACTTAGTTGATCAGATATTAATCCCAATTATAATATATGATTTTTGTTAACCTAAAGAATTTTGTATACAGTAAAACTTGAATATATTCACTAAATAAATCATTCTCACTTATATGAATATAACAATATTTTACAAATTACATCATTAGGCCAATCCTTTTACTTAATTTTAGTGATCATTTTGTATATTGTTGTTTCACTTGCAATTTCGTGATTTTTGGAATACGTGTGCATATAAAAAAAATTATTGAAATATTTGAATCTGGCCTATAAAAAGCAATTATATATGCCTTATTCCTGTAAATAAATTTAAGGCATATATAAAGTCAATATTCAGTAAATAATTTAATAATTTTTTAGAATATTATCTAATTATAAATTATCTAATCATAAAAAAATAAAAATAAGTGTGTGTTTAAATAACATTTAAAATCATGGTAGACCATGAGGTGAATCAATCTTAATTTTAATCAAAATTTGCATGTTTGGATTATCTTCAAAATTACCATAGAATCAATTTTGATAGAAATAAATTATGGTAGAATTAACACAACTAGAAGTAAATTCTATTTCTACCAAGATTACTTCTACTTGAATTTTAATTAATTTACTTTCACATCAATTCGTTCATACATATGTTTATTATTTATTTCTTAGTTTTAAAATATAATTAAATATGTCAAAATAAAAATATAATTAAAATTCTTGCTAAATTTATTTAATTTTAAATATAATTTGTTTAATTTATTCTCACACTCAGATCCTTACTAGTTTTATAAATCATATTTTCTTATATATTTTATCCAATTTTAATGTTTTTATAAGAAATGTGATTCTATTTCACAAGTTAACATATTATACACATATTTTCTTAATTTGAATTATTTATATTTAATTTTAATTTTATATATAAAAATAATTATAAAAAAACTATTCGTAAATATTAAAACCCAATTTTGATCATTATACCTTCAAAATTAATTTTGATTAAAAGTATCTAAATAATATATATTTTAAAAATCACTTTTTTATATCTTTTATCCAAATAAAAATCACGTTATTTCATGATTAATTCTGTAAAACTAATTTTATGAGACTAATCAAAACACACACTTAAGCTCATTTAATAATAATTAAAAAAAAAAATAGAATCACATTGACGTGAGGCAGAAATCGCAAAAAAGGGTATAGCGTAATCGTTGGCACAGTATCACGGGTCATACGCCGGTCTTGTAGGTGTCACCCACCCGACCCACCTACGTCACTTACCTTTACCTGTCATTTCGCTCGTTTTTACCCTTCTTTCAACCCTTTATTAAAACCCTATCTCACTCACCCCCACCCCCACCCCCACCCCCACCCCATTCGTTCTATTCTCAAGCTTTTCTCTGCAGTCATGGGTAAGCAAATAACCACCACACTCTCACGCTTTTCTTTTCTTTCCGTTTTCAACACTACCACGTTTCGTTTCTCCCAATCTCACTTTTTTCTTCTTTCTGTTTCTAAATGAATGGCATGGATTAGGCAAGGTCAAGATCGGAATCAACGGTAAGTCTTCTCCATCCTTCGATCTCCCTTCTCTTCCTTCAGATCAGTTCAGCTATTTCTCTACTTTTTCCATTTCCTCTGTTTTTCTTAATTTAAATTTTTTAAATGTAACAGGATTTGGAAGAATTGGCCGTTTGGTTGCCAGAGTCGCTCTGCAAAGAGACGATGTTGAACTCGTTGCCGTTAACGACCCTTTCATTACCACCGATTACATGGTACGCTAACCACCTACTCCGATTTTCATCCTTTTGTTCTCTGTAACTAATCAGAAATAGAATAAGAATAGCTACTATCTCTGTTGCGTTACGTTTTATTTATTTATTATTATTAGTATTATTTTATTTTAATTTTAAATCTTAGATCTGATTGTTAAGTGTGTTTGGTTGCACATGTAGACATACATGTTTAAATACGACAGTGTTCACGGTCACTGGAAGCATCACGATGTCACCGTTAAGGACGAGAAGACCCTTCTCTTCGGTGACAAGCCAGTCACTGTTTTTGGACACAGGTTTTTATTTTTCACTTTATTTTTTCTTACTGTTTATGATTGTTGTGTTCTGCGTGTAAACGTTGAGTGTTGTTTTCTCTGTGAACTCAGGAACCCTGAAGAGATCCCATGGGGGTCTACTGGAGCTGACATCATTGTTGAGTCCACTGGAGTTTTCACCGATAAGGACAAGGCCGCCGCACATTTGAAGGTTTCTATTTCTACCACTAGCCTTTACTTGTATTAACTATTTCCATGCGTTATTCTTTGATGTGCTCTATGCTTCAAGCATTGTGTATCCTAATTTTGCTGCTTATTTTTCAAATATTGTAAGTGGTTTATCAATTTTTTTCGATGTCATGTTCCTATAATAGTTAGTGGTAGAATTTTATTGGAGATTTGAAGTTGATGTGTCTGTCTTTTTATTAATCCAGGGTGGTGCCAAGAAGGTTATTATTTCTGCCCCCAGTAAGGATGCCCCCATGTTTGTTGTTGGTGTTAATGAGCACGAGTATAAGCCAGAGCTTGATATTATTTCCAACGCTAGCTGCACAACCAACTGCCTTGCACCACTCGCGAAGGTTCCAAATTCTGGACAATGGAACTAACACGTTGATTTTGAGTATTTGACTGTTATATGTAGTTTTAATTGTTTCTTGTCTAAATTTTGCAGGTTATCAATGACAGGTTCGGCATTGTTGAGGGTTTGATGACTACTGTTCATTCCATCACTGGTGAGCCTATTGCTCGCAATTTGATTGGTTGCATGCCTTTTACTATGTTACCTATTATGATATATCTTGCTAAGTCCGATTTATGTTTTTGTTTTGTAAACCAGCTACCCAGAAGACTGTTGATGGGCCATCAGCCAAGGACTGGAGAGGTGGAAGAGCTGCTTCATTTAACATCATTCCTAGCAGCACTGGAGCTGCTAAGGTGAATATTTTTTATGTTGTGGTGTTTCTTGCTCTTGAACACCAAACTTTTATTGTTTAGTCAACACTTTTTTGGTTTTACTGATTCCTATTTTTCTGTGCAAGGCTGTTGGGAAAGTCCTCCCTGCTTTGAATGGAAAATTGACTGGTATGGCATTCCGTGTTCCCACCGTGGATGTCTCTGTTGTTGACCTCACAGTGAGGCTGGAGAAGGAAGCCTCATATGATGAAATTAAAAATGCTATCAAGTAATGACAGAATTCTTTGATTCTCCTCTAATGATATATATTGTGTATTATTGGGTCTTAAAGCAAATTTTCATTACTTGTTGTTAGTAAAGGCCTCCATTTTGGGATGGGTCCTTTTCAATTATATAGTCTTATATAATGTTGTCTTTCTCAGGGAGGAATCAGAGGGCAAGTTGAAGGGAATTCTTGGTTACACTGAAGATGATGTGGTCTCCACCGACTTTGTTGGTGATAACAGGTATAAATTATGTTAACAGCTGAAAAGTTATTGAACACAATTGCCTTTTTTAAGTTGACAACTTGACATTATTCATTTTCCTGTTCCTGATTGGTCTGTTAACCTTTTTTTAAAATTATTGTTCCAGATCTAGTATTTTTGATGCAAAGGCTGGAATTGCGTTGAATAAGAATTTTGTGAAGCTTGTCTCTTGGTATGACAACGAGTGGGGATACAGGTAATCCACCTTTAACCTTGCATGTGATAGGTGCCATAGTGGGTTAGTGTGTCACTTAATCTATATTCACCTTTAACCTTGCATGTGATAGTGCCATCGTGGGTTAGTGTGTCACTTAATCTATATTGGGGTTATTAAATTAGGCCCAAAATCTAATCACGCGAATTTCAGATGCTTTATTGTTGTTAATTGAGCTAGATTATCTAACACTAATACCTTCTGTGTGTGCCTGGTGTGCAGCTCACGTGTCATTGACCTGCTTGTATACGTTGCCAAGAAGTCTTTTTAAGGTGGTACTGCAAAGTAGCTTGTCTACACATTATGTGCTGGTCTAGCTGCGATTTAGTGTCTTGCTCGTGCAAAAAATAAGAAGTATGAATAAATCGCTGCAAAAAATGAGAAGTATGAATAAATCGGTTTCCGGAACCAGTGTTGTTACCCTGTTACGAGCATTAAGCTCTTTTTTGTTGCTTCTTCTGTGTAGGGGATGATGGAGTTTTTTGGATTCTTATATACTTGCTGATGTACTCGGCTTTATTGATTCTGATAGCAGACATGTGCCCTTCCATTTTTCATCCATTGTTATCGAGTGTTTGAACCCCCCTCCGTTTTCTGCTTTGAATTAAAGATTCGTGGTTTATATATTTTTGGTTACAAGTTAACGTTTTTTGGTTATTGCTGGTATAGTTTTGATTGGGTTAGTTTATATTAAAATTGATTTAAAATAATATTTGAAAGTTATTGTAAAATTATTATTATTATATATTACTATTATTATTCCTTAAAATTCAAGGTAGGCCAAACATTCATTTATAAAATGATGTACGAGGCAGCTTTTCGAATCAACTGGGTAACATTTGCGAATCTATCGTTCAACTCCGAAAGCTTTAAATCTATATGCTACATTAGCATTTCTCAGCCCCATGCTCCACACATAATTTATTCATTTCTTTTCACTCTATTATTCATCAAAATTTTCCAGTTTATTATTTCTACTTATCTAAGCAAATACGTTCGTTCTATTTTTGTTTCCATTTTTCACATTTATTTTCTACAAATTTATTTGTAGCTCTCTAGAGAGTATAGCAGCACACGAATTTCTTGTGGGAGTTGTTACATGTTATTTTTTTATCACCTAATAAAAAAATCGTTCATTCTTTTTTTTTTCTCACACTCAACAATACAAATATTTTATATTTACTCTTTATTTATTTAATATTTTCTTCCCATTATCCATTTATATTGCTAAAAAAAAATATAAAAATATACTTTTAGTTTTTTTATTTTTATATTAACTTTGATCTCTTATTTTATTTATAAAAAAAAACAATTTAACCTTTTATATTTTTAAAGTGGGTCAAAATAATTTTGTTAATTTTTAAAACAAATTAGGGGGAAGCATTCCCTTATCCGAACTTGGGGGCATTCTTTCCGGCCTTATTCATTCAATCAAGGGGTGGGGTTGGTTTGAACATAGAATAGGCTAGGCTTAAACATGATTTTTAGTTTTTTACTATTGAAAAATGATTTTTAATCACTTTTTATTTATTCGAGATGTAAAATTTGTCTCATTAATTTTTTAAATATTTTTCATCATATTTATGATAAATCATTCAAGTTTGATTAAGTTAAATTTGACTCATTAAAATTGGTTTGGCTTGTAACTAGAGTCTAACATGAATCTCTTTTTTTAGCTCAAACTTATTTAATGTAAGCTCGTGAACATTTCGATTAAGCTTGTTAGCTTGATTTAATTTAAAATTATTTTCCATATTTTATGCAAAATAAAAATTAATATGAAATTAATATATCAATTTAATGATATAATATACGTATAATTAAAATTTTATTTATTCAAAATTAATTTTGTATGAAATTTTTTTTTGTATAAAATAAATAAAAGTATATATATAAGTATATAATTTAGTTGATTTATGAATTAATCGAGTTGAGCTATAAATAACTTAAGTTTAGCTAATTTTTTAAAGAGTCTAACTTTAACACTAGTTCAATAAGTTAATTGTCAAATCAAGTCTCGAATTATATTGGAGTTGGTTCAATTAATTGTTGGCCTTATAATGATTATTTTTTTTTATTTAAGTATAAGTTGGATTTCATTTTCATGCAAACGAATCTAATGAGACAAATTTTACATATTGAATTGATTTTAAAAAGATTCAAAATCTTGTTTAAAAATAGAAAATAATCATTGTTTTAAAAATACTATTTTGATTCAATTTTAAAATATAAAGCACTAAATTATATTTTTTAAAGATAAACTACTAAACTAAATTAAAAGCATATTTTAATCCTACAAACATAGTTGACAAGCCCAACACAAGAGTATATAAACTCTTGTATAATCATAAGTTCACAAAATATAAGATATATTTATTTTACATGAGGCTGAATTGTAATTTTGGTCTCCCTAATTTTTCAAATTCATGATTTTGATCTCCTTGATTTTTAATTATAATATTTGGGCTCTTGGTTTTATAAAATTACAATTTTGGATCCTGATAGATTATTAACTAATAATTATGATTATTAGAGATATTAAATTAATTATAAATTAAATAAAAATATTAATCATTAAAAAATTAATAAAAAAATTATTAAATCTAATGTGGTGTTATTGCTTTTAGAGTCACATGTGACACTGGAAGTAGAATAGGTGTTTGTGAAAAAGAAGAAGAACATAGTATTATAAAAAATTAAGATTAATAAATTTTTATTCAATTTTTTAATACTTAATAGTTTTGATTAATTTATAATTAACTTAATAATTTAATTAATCATAATTATTTGATAATAATCTCTTAGAGGGATCAAAATAACCAATTTATAAAATTAGAAGACTAAATGTTATAATTAAAATTCAGAAGATCAAAACTTAAGATTTGAGAACCTAGAGAGATAAAAATCATAATTTAACCTTTATATTAAGAATCAATTTTTATTATATAAAAGAATCAAAATTTTATACTCCTGATATTTTATTCTTATACATAAAAGCCAATACTTTATACTGTACATATAGTTTAATTTTAATATAAAATTAATTCTATTCAACTTTATACCAAACATATAATTTAGTAGGCACTTCTAGATTTATGAAGATGTTTAAGGAACAAAACAAACTTTGAATTGAGTTCCAGATACGCAAATAATGATAGGACAAAAGTATCTGATCAAAACATTCAGGAGGCCAGGCATGTCCTTTTATCCCCGTTTTTGGCTATTTCATTGATTTATTAAATCAAATATCATGCCACCCTTCAACCATTGCCACAAGTTTCGAACCCCAGAAAGAAAGTAAAAGGCTAGAGAGTGGTTTGAAAATTGAAAGCCACATGTATGCGAACATTGGCTTCTACTTCAAAAACGTGATGATCTGCCCACTGAATCCGATCCTCTTCGCTCCTTTGTGATTTGTCCTTATAAACTAAAAACTATAGGATAGCGTTACATACTTACAAAATATAAGTATTTCACTCAATTTTTGACAAGTTGTTATTTTTTCGGTAAACTATGATAATGACATTTTAATTTTAGTATATGACTGAATTAATGTTAAAAATATAAGGAATATAAAGTTAGTTTTTATAATTTAATAATAATAATAATAATAGTGATTTTTTAAGATATAAAAAACTAAATTTATGTTTTTTCCCCAAAGAACTGCTAATTAGTATGAATAGGATATGACTAGTACAATCTATTGCAGGAAAGTATGTGTCATGTTTTATTAGACAAAAATTAAACAAAAATTTAAAATAAAAAATAGAGGAAATCATGCCTTGGCTTGGTAACATACTGTCTTATGGTACTTTATATGATAAACAAACAGTAGTATTTTTTTTCCTAATCATACGAATCATATAATTATTTTTAAGTGTATTAATGATTGTTTTTTATATCCTTAATTTGTTGTGAAATCTTTTAATGATCACTCATTATTCATGAAAGTATATACATCTAATGAACTATTAATAATATAACTCATTCCCATTGTGTTGGTTAAAAAATATTTTTCATGGATTATGAGTAGTGTCGCTGTCATTATGTGTAACTACTTATTATATCAATTATTTTTTATGGTTATTTTTAGAATAAAAGTTGAATTTATATTAGTATTAATTAAAAATAACTACTTTAATCATTTTTTCCTTGATGATTTAATCTTATGGTTGTTAATTGTGATGATGATGATCAGTATGATAGTATGCTTTTGTTATATTTGTGCAACACTTAGACTATGTTTAACAAAAAATTTGTTTTTTGAAATATTAATATATTGAAAAGGTCATATGCAAGAGGTAGCCTCACCCAAGAATAATTAAAATAGACCCAAATGCTCTATGAATAAATAGACCTAAATGCTCTATGAATGTGTTTCGTTGTTTGTTATTTGATGCTCATCAAATATCAAATATTGAATACAATTAAACCAAACATCGAAGAGTAACCTTATTTCATTTAGGAAAGAAAACCAAAATAAAATTGAAAAAAGAACCAATAGAAAGAGAGAAAAGCGAATGGAATATTCGCATATCTGTTGGCCTGAAACAGAAACCACAAAAAAAAAGGTACAGCCACATCAAAGAAGCACGAACATTCCTTTTTTTTTTTTTTTTCAAAATATTTGTTAGACAATACTTAACTTTTTTTGATACATTTAGACACATTTTTTTCTTTTTAAATTATATTTTTTAAAAAAATATTTGATAAAAAATTAAAACTTCATAATCATTTATAAATAAAAAATTAAAAATTAAAACATTTAATTCACTTGATAATTTAAAAATGTTTAAATTGTCAGTATTTTATTTGATAAGCCAAAAATATAAACTATGATTCTTTGAGATGAAAATAAAATTAATTAAATTTGTTAATAATATTTTATAAATATTTTATTATTTTTATTTTATATATATTAAAAATATTATTTAATATCAAAATGTTCTAATGTGTCATTATTTTTCAAAATTTATATATTATAATGTCATGTCGTGTCAAGTGCCAGAGTTGCGTGCATTATAGCATGACACAGCGTCACTAGTCACAAGCCGGTCCCGTATGAGCCACGCACTTCACTTGGCCCATTTAGTTGTCATTGCGATTGCGGTCTTTAACTCTTATCAATACCTTATTAAAACCCTATCTCACTTACTCACTCACTCACGCACATTCACACACACCGTTCCATTTCTCAACAACTTCTGCTACTTTCTACTCGCAGTCATCATGGGTATGCAATTAACCGCCACGCACTCACGTTTTTCTCTTCTTCTCTTTTCTTTCCATTTTCAACTCTTCTCCGTTTCTTCCGATCTGATTTTCTTCTTCTTTCTTTTTGTTTTTTATTTTTTGTTTTGTTTTCGTATGAATTGCATGGATCAGGCAAGGTCAAGATCGGAATCAATGGTAAGTCTTCTCCATCCTTCGATCTCTCTTCTGGTGCTTCAGATCAGTTCAACTATTTTTCTACTTTTACCATTTCTCTTTTTTTTTAATATTTAAATTGAAATGTAACAGGATTTGGAAGAATTGGCCGTTTGGTGGCCAGAGTGGCTCTGCAGAGAGACGATGTTGAACTCGTTGCTGTTAACGACCCTTTCATCAACACCGATTACATGGTAGCCTAAACCTCCTACTTTGATCTCTATAATAGAATAGATGCCTTTTGTTCGGTTATGGTTCAGATCGTTCGTTACGGTGTTTTAATTTATTTATTTATTGTATTATCTTAGATCTAATTGTTAAGTGTGTTTGGTTGCGCATGTAGACATACATGTTTAAATACGACAGTGTTCACGGACACTGGAAGCATCACGATGTCACCGTTAAGGACGAGAAGACCCTTCTCTTCGGTGACAAGCCAGTCACTGTTTTTGGACACAGGTTTTATTTTTCAGCTTATTTTTTCTTACTGTTTATGATTGTTGTGTTCTGCGTGTAAACGTTGAGTGTTGTTTTCTCTGTGAACTCAGGAACCCTGAAGAGATCCCATGGGGGTCTACTGGAGCTGACATCATTGTTGAGTCCACTGGAGTTTTCACCGATAAGGACAAGGCCGCCGCACATTTGAAGGTTTCTATTTCTACCACTAGCCTTTACTTGTATTAACTATTTCCATGCGTTATTCTTTGATGTGCTCTATGCTTCAAGCATTGTGTATCCTAATTTTGCTGCTTATTTTTCAAATATTGCAAGTGGTTTATCAATTTTTTTCGATGTCATGTTCCTATAATAGTTAGTGGTAGAATTTTATTGGAGATTTGAAGTTGATGTGTCTGTCTTTTTATTAATTCAGGGTGGTGCGAAGAAGGTTATTATTTCTGCCCCCAGTAAGGATGCCCCCATGTTTGTTGTTGGTGTCAACGAGCACGAGTACAAGCCAGAGCTTGATATTATTTCCAATGCTAGCTGCACAACCAACTGCCTTGCCCCACTTGCCAAGGTTTGCAATTCAGCAGATTCTGTTTAATGGATTTTTTTTGTGTAGTTTGTGATTATTATAGTCCTTGTTGTTTCTTGTCAATTTTGCAGGTTATCAATGACAGGTTTGGCATTGTTGAGGGTTTGATGACCACTGTTCATTCCATCACTGGTGAGCTTATTGCTCGCTATTTGTTTGGTTGCATACCTGTTACCTATTATGATACATGTTGCTAAGTCAGGTTTATGTTTTTGTTTTGCAAACCAGCTACCCAGAAGACTGTTGATGGACCATCAGCCAAGGACTGGAGAGGTGGAAGAGCTGCTTCATTTAACATCATTCCTAGCAGCACTGGAGCTGCCAAGGTGAATATTTTATATGATTTATTGTGTTGTTTCTTGCTCTTGAACACCAAATTTTATTGTTTATAGTCAACACATTTTTTTGGTTTTACTGATTCATACTTTTTTGTGCAAGGCTGTTGGGAAAGTCCTCCCTGCTTTGAATGGAAAATTGACTGGTATGGCATTCCGTGTTCCCACCGTGGATGTCTCTGTTGTTGACCTCACAGTGAGGCTGGAGAAAGAAGCCTCCTACGATGAAATTAAAAATGCTATCAAGTAATGGCTGAATTATTTGATTCTCCTCTAAAGATATTGTGTATTATTGGATCTTATGCAAAATTTCATTACTTTTATTCAAAAATGCGTCCTCCATTTTTGGATTGGTCCTTCTCAATTTCTTATATAATGTTGTATTTCTCAGGGAGGAATCAGAGGGCAAGTTGAAGGGAATTCTTGGTTACACAGAAGATGATGTGGTCTCCACCGACTTTATCGGCGATAGCAGGTATAAATTATGGTAACAGCTGAAAATTTATTGTAACACAATTGTTGCCTTTTTATGTTGACAACCTGACATTATTCATTTACCTTTTAACCTTTTTTTTTTAAATCATTGTTCCAGATCAAGTATTTTTGATGCAAAAGCTGGAATTGCATTGAATAAGAACTTTGTGAAGCTTGTTTCTTGGTACGACAACGAGTGGGGATACAGGTAAATGCACCTTTAACATTTTCTTGTATGTGATAGTGGGTTAGTGCGTCAATAAGTTGTTGATTTGGCAAATAATCTAATCACACGAATTTTAGATGCTTTATTATTATTAATTCAGCTGGTTCTAATACCTTCTTTGTCCCTGGTTCTGCAGCTCACGTGTCATTGATCTTCTTGTATTCGTTGCCAAGAAGTCTCTTTGAGGTGTTACTGCAAAGTAGCTTGTCTACACATTATTACCGTATGTTTATGTTTTAGCACTTTAGCTGCGATTTGGTGTCTTGCTCGAGCAGAAAATGAGAGGTCTGAATAAATCGGTTTCTGAAACCAGTGGTGTTTTACCTTGTTGGAGGAGTATTAGCTCTTTTTTGGACTTTTGATGTTGCCTCTTGTGGGAGGGGGATGGAGTTTTTGGATTTTTATATATTTGCTGATGTACTTGGCTTGTACACTTGCTAATGTACTTGTTATTGATTGTTATAGTAGATATTTGGCCGTCCTCCTTTTTTCCATTTGTGGTTCTCGTATATTTGACCCTGTTTGCTTTGAATCATGGATTCGTGGTTTAAATATTTTTCTGTACTTATTTTAGTCCGTATTTAAATTAACATTTTTGGCTTTTAGTTCATATTGGGTTTGATTGGCGTACCTGATATTCAAAACTTAATTGGTTGGACAAGTTATACTGCCAAGAGTGTGAAAGTGCTTTTTGGAAACTGATTATTCCATGAAATTCTAGATAAACCAACTATGCATTTTGTCTATATGTAAAGGCAAATTCCAGTAATGACATTTTTCACTAAGAAAGAATTGGCAAATGGCAAGTGGTGTATTTTGTTTGTCACATGTCTTCTGGCTCAATGTATTTCCAAATTCCAAACACTTTTCTATTAGCCTAATCAATTAAAAAATCAACATTAATTGATTGTCCAACTTAAATCAATATTTCATTCTTCAATTTTAATTGATTATCTAATATAAATCAACACTAATTGATTCCAGATACTAAATATTACATATTTAAATTATAGGAATATTATTATGGTACAATAAGTTTTGTTAATTTTTTAAAAATAATTGAGGCAATTAATTTGCACCGTATAATAATATCCGTGGAATAATTTACTTTTAAAACAATCACAAAAAAAAATTGTTTTTAAAAAATTTAAATCAATCAACATTGTAACCACTCAGAACCCATAATATTTAGACTTTTCTAAAATATTACTTTTTTAAAAGCTACGGATATTAAATCAATCAAAAATTATAGCAAGTATTATACATAATATTATTTTTAATTCCAGAAGAAATATTAACAGATTCTCTTAAATCATCATCTCAGTTGAGTCCTTTTAAATACTAGTATGCAGTTCTGCTTAACGATTTTACTTCACTGCTATTCTATCCGTTTGTATTTTACTTTTTGTTTCAAAGATAATGTCGAAGGTTGTAAGATATGACGCAATTTTTCCTGACTCATGGAAAAAATCGGACCATCAAAGCAAAATTGGTTCTACTTTGGGCTCAGAATATAAAACAGGTCAACTTTTCTTTAAAGATGATGCAATATAAATCAATTGTATCAGATTATATTATATTACATCATCTATAAAGATGTTTTGAATGAGGTTTTTTTTTTTACTCTTTGTTCTTTCAGTGTTGTATTTAATACTGTGGTAATTTTAGACCTACCTCTCATAATATTGGTGTATCTAATACTATATTTCGATCATTTATAATTATTAAATTTAATTATACAAAAAATTTCTAACATTATAATTTCTTCTTAACAGAATCTTCCTGCAAATTTCTAACAAAATTTCTAACATTATACGTGAAAATGCTATAGAAATTTTGGAAATAGTAGATGAAGAGGGAAGAAAGTTTACATGTGGAAAAAGGAGAAGACTAGGAGAAGCTCATCTAAAATCACAATGGAAAAAGATTTGTGTCACTAATAAATTAAAGGGAAATAACAATTCAAATTGATATAGTGCACAAAAATCCTTTGAAGTTAAAAGTAAATCCTTCTTACATAAAGAAAAGTTGGTCCGGATCAACTTTTCTTTATGACAATGAATTGTTATTTTCAATTTTTTCTTATGCATATGTGAATGTGAAAATGGTAATCTAAGAGTGCAAATATATGATGAAGTAGGAGTGCGAAGATAATGTGGAATCTATCCCGAAAGGGGAAAGGCAAAAAAATGGATAATTTTTTAGTTATTAAATTAAAATAAATAAACATTAACAAGGCTTCTGAGTAAATTGTAAGCCTTACTTCTAAATCTTTTAATATAGATCATAGACAATTTTGTAAAATTCGAACCGGATCGATCGATCCGATCTAGAATTAAATCCATGATCAATCTAGTCAAGTTATTTGATTGAATATGCAAACAAATTGAGGTTGATGTAATTAAATTGAACGTAAACCAAATTGCAATGATAAAACTCAATAGCTCGATTATAATTTGATGGCTAGGTTATTGAGCAAACATAAAACAAATTAATAAGGAATAAAAAAAAGGAAAAAGAAAAGGAAGAAGAATAAGAGAGACTAGGAAAAATAAGAATGAAGATCTTGGCAGCAAGATGCACATTATGCCATGTCTTCCATATATGAAAAGATTGGAGCATGAAAATAAAGAAATTGGGAAGGAAAGAGGCAGTGGAACGACGCTCCTAAGATGTGTGTGGCACTATGTTTATGACATAAATAAAGAGATTTAGGGTTACACTCAAACAATCAATATGGGCCTTTGAGCTTATGTTAGTTATGTAATTTAATAGTTTGCATGGGTGTATGATAAGTAATAGATATGTAATTGTAAAAATCTTAATATTGGAATTAAACTTATAAATACATAGATATAGCTTCACAAAACCAAAATGCCACATGCACTATTATATAGAGAGAAGGAAAAAAAAAGGATTTGAGTTAGCCATAGGAAGCATTTGGAAGGGGAAGTTTTTTCATTTTCGAGAAATCGTGATTTTTGAAAAATTAGAATTGTCTTGAAAATCATGAAAATACATTTGAGGAGTACTAATATGTTTTATGGGAAATAAAGTTTCTATATTTGATTACAACATAACTTTTATGAGTATATAACTATATAAGATTGTTTTTACAAAAAATACCCTTTATTAAAATTACATTATAGAGAGAGAAGAAAAAAAAAGGATTTGAGTTAGCCATAGGAAGCATTTGGTAGGGGAAGTTTTTTCATTTTCAAGAAATCGTGATTCTTGAAAAATTAGAATTGTCTTGGAAATCATGAAAATACATTTGAGGAGTACTAATATGTTTTATGGGAAATAAAGTTTCTATATTTGATTACAACATAACTTTTATGAGTATATAACTATATAAGATTGTTTTTACAAAAAATACCCTTTATTAAAATTACATTATTAAATATATGTTTAACTCAAATTAAATAGCCAAAAATCCCTGTTGTTTCCCTAATGCTCAAATTAACTCCCTCTGATTTAGAAACTTTCATTCTATCTTCCAATGTTTTTGACTAAAAGTTAACAAAAAAATCATCTAAATTAACGATTTAATGTAAAAGACCGAACCCTCTAAATTAACTGTATCTACATGGTCTTAACTCTTAATTGACCATCAAAGGGAAGATAGTCAATTACACAACGATGATTTGATCTTCTGTATAAAATCAACAATCCAGATAGTTTGTGTTCGAATTGCGTTTTTAGTAAACGGCATAGGAAGCTAAAATGTGGATGTTGGAGATTTAGAGAGTTAATTTGAAGATTAGGCAAATCATGAAGAGTTGTTTTAGTATTTAACGTTTTCTTTTCCAAAACTAGTGGTCTCAATTGTTACACCAAACTCTTCTCTAACATAGATCTGTAAGGAAAAAGATACATTAAAATGATTTATTTATTTTAAAATAATCATTTTTAAAATTTTAATTTATTTTAAATTAATGTCATTTTAGAAAATGAAAAATATATTAATTATTTTTTATCTTGACATTTTAATATTTCCATTATAAAAATAACATACTAAAAATAAAGTGAGATGATAATAAAGGTAAATAAAGTTATATGTTTCAAGAGTGGTAAGTTTCATGATTTAATTTTTTTAAATAAAATCTTAAACAATATTATTTTAAAGAAAAAATAATGAGTAGTTTTTAAGTAATCATCAAGAATATTAAAATATTAAATGAAAACATAGTTTCTAAAATTTAATACTCATAATATTATATATTTTTATTAAATATAAACTAAAATATACTTTTTATCCCTGAAAAATTTATTACCTTGTTTTTTTTTTTATCTCTATCCTTAAGTTAGTTTTATTACAAATTTACAATGGGAACCAAATACAAAAAATTTTTTAGGTAGCAAAAGGAAAATAAAATAAAATAAAAATTTAAAAGATAAAATACAAAATTCGTAAATTTTTCAGAAACAAAACAAGTTTAAACCTTAAATATAATATTATTTTTTGAAGAGATCAATTTTTGTATAATTTGTTTTCATCATTATTTTTACTCATTTCACCATACACTTAACTTTTGCCAACTATTAGATTTTTGTTTGATTTTTAGGCGAAAAAAAATACTTTTAAAACAAAAGTAATTAAAGTAAAAAAATTAAATTCTTACTTTTACTTTTATATGTTGAATTTATATTTTAAGTATATAATATTTTAAATTCAATCCAAATATATATTACTATCTGCCTGGCACCCACCTGTTTTTTTTTTTAAACACATGTCACCGGTGACCGGCCTAACTGATACTTTCTCTATTCTTTTAGGGGGGTGATTGATATATTGATTGTTTGTTTCTTTTTAAATATATAGTAGCAGTTAAACTTTGGTATAAGAGGATTTGACCATTTATTTCAATAAAATTATCAACTCAATCATTAAAAGGCTCCCATAACATATGGATATTGTCATATTAAATTTAATAATTAAAATTATTTTATACTGTTCGTATATAATTATTTTTTTGTATTTTATCAAATAATTTTAACTAAATGTGTAATATATTTTCATAATACTAAAAATACTTATTATAAAATTATATTGATAAATATTTAATTTATCGGAAATTTAGTATAAATAATCATTGAGATAATATGATAAAATTTAATCATTATTAATATCTAAGCAAAACATATTAAGCGAAGTATTTATTTGTACCCAAAAACCGAATAGAAGGATTATTATTATTAAGTAAATACAAAGAGTAAGAATTTACTTACTTTATGAATAAATTTTGTATTACATGTTTAATATCTTTTAATAAATATTAAATTTATCAATTCAATTCTAAAATATAAAAAAAATTAAATAGGTTAAATATATAAAATTAAAAACAAGTATTTAATGTTTTACTAAATAATTTTAATTCATTATTTAAAGTACAAATAAATGTCAATTATGAATTACATATTTATAGATATTTAACCTACTTAGGATTTTTCTGTAAAAAAAGCAATTTAAGATTTTTTTATTCATCTGTTTAAGATTTAGTGTGTATAATTATTGACATAATAAAATAAAATTTAATTCTTAAATTAATAAAATATAATATTAATTGAAATGAGTTTTTTTAAAATTACTTTAAAATTAATATATTCTCATTATACGTGTAGGGTCTGTCTGATTTATTAAAAATTATGGTATGAACAGGACAAATACTTTTCATGTTTGATTTGAAAAAGAATTAAAAGACAACACACAAATCAAGCAAATGGGTACATAACAAAATTTCTAAATTTTGTTACTCATAAAATCATTAGATCATTTTTTTGCCTCAAGTAGAAAGTATTAAAAAGGCACATATATCCATATTTTTATTTCTTTAATAACCCCAAAAAGTATCATTTTAATAAGAAACACCAGATTTTTTATTCTAATCTACCTCTCTACATATCAATAAACACATTAAATTTCATATAAATTGTATTAAGATAATTAATATTAGGTATTTTAATAAATTTTA
>PYAF01000948.1:339780-359426 GCA_007407185.1 Glycine tomentella
TCTAAACACACACTTATTTTTATTTTTTATGATTATAGTTTTTTTTTTGAGATAATTTATAATTAGATAATATTCTAAAAATTATTAAATTATTTACTGAATATTCACTTTATATATGCCTTAAAATTTATTTACAGGAATAAGGCATATATAATTGCTTTTTTATAGGGCAGATTCAAATATTTCAATATTTTTTTTTTATCAGCACACATATTCCAATAATAAAATCACGAAATTGCATTTGAAACAACAAAATACAAAATGATCATGAAAATTAACCAAAAGGATTGGTGTAATGATATAATTGGTAAAATATCATTGTGTTCATATAAGTGAAATTTATGTATGGATATATTTGATTTTTACTGAATGCAAAATTTCTTAGGTTAACAAAAATCACATACTACAATAGGGATTAATCTCTGATGAAATAAGTTAAGTAACAATGATGATATCTGAAAGTATGAAAAAAGAAATAAACGATCACCAAAATAAATAAAAGAGATACAAAGTGGATGGGAACTTGTTCTATCCAAACTTCTTCCGGATGAATACCAGCGTAGAACGCTAAGCCATGTGCAGTGTGTTTCCTTGTTCCCTTAGCATGCTGAAACAGACAACCTTGAAATTTATGAGCCAGAAGATGCAAATTAACTTTGAACTATCATACAAAGTTGTGACGGGTGAGGGAGAGTTTTCATTCCACCTCTAATTATATTATGAAATCAAATATGATGTCAATATAACTTTTATAGTTAATATAAAATGGATTGTTGGAGGCCAAAAGCTTAATATAGTTAATATAACTTTTATCTGATAAAAACCAAATATGATGTCAATCATTTTTCCCTCGTTGGACACGTAGACACTTGGGGCACACCGCATCCATGTGTGTTATGTCTTCACTTTTCCCTTACCCAAGCCATATATTCAATCACATTATGTCAATTCGCACGCCCCTTTCCTTCATCCTCTCGTAGCTGCTCCTCCTGGCGGCGGTGGAGGAAAGAAGAAGCCTCCATCCTGGGATCCTTTATGTATATATAAGAAAGAGAGAAAAAAAATACTGATAAAGAAAAATATAAAAAAATTGAGTTTTGAGTTTATATATATTTAATTTTCTTTTAATAGTAGATCATATATATGATTTTACGCATAAAATTAATAATAATATTTTTGTTTAACTTATTATTTAGTAATAGTAGATATTCAAATAATTATGCAAAAAAATTTAGCACTCTTTCATATATTTCTGGATCCGTCCAGCTTCCTGTTATCTTTATTCTTCTTCAAGAATAAATGTTATTAAGCTTTTGTGAAGTTTCAGTGCAAGGACTTCACAGATCTCAAGTTATAATTGGCTTACAAGCCGCCAATTAAACCGACCAGTGGTTAATCGATCGACCTTATATGTCTCTTTTAATAATTTGTGTTGTTGTTTTATAGTGTAAATTATTTGTGCATTAACGTTTTTCATTTTCTTTTATAGCTTGTTGATGTTCCTAACTGCTTTGAAATCTGTTGTTGACATTCATTTTCATCACTGTTCGTGTGTTTCTGCAATGTTTTCTTCGCTCGTCTTCATTGTTCGTGTGTCTGATTCATTGGTGTTTGTGTATATGTATTTCCTTTCATTTTAGCCACTGTATCATGACTAATATTTAATTGCTTTTGTAATAAATGTACAACTATTAACTATTCATGTTAGTAGTGCATCTATTAGAAGAAATTTATTAAAATTGAAAATATTAAAATTTTATTTACAGTCTAGTATGTTATAATGTAGATTAAATAATTTTATTTTACTTTAAAATAATTTACAAATTATTAATTATTAATGTTATTATTAATAACAATCTATATAATAATATTAATTATTTATTATATCGTTATTTTAAATAATTTTGATTATGAATGAATTATTATTGAGTTTTATAATAAAAAAATTCACAACGAATAATATTTAAATAATTATGACGCCATGATATTTTTGCTTTGCCAGGGAATAAAAATTCTCAGAACTGATCATGGATATAGTTAACACCTCTTTGAAATTCAAGCATCGACTCAACATATTAAGATGAATAGTCTCATTTGCTAGACCAACACTATTAAATATTAATGTAAAGAAATCTCTTAATATTAGATTATTAAAAAGACAAACCTTATAATAAAAAACATTTTTTTCTATGAAATGTTTTGTCGATAAATAATTTTTTGAACTCATTATTCAGTCAAAAAAAATTGAACTCATTATTTTTTTAATAATGTTTTAGTATTTTAAATATTTATGTACTATCCATTTAAAATTCATCCCAAAAGCTTTATTTTGTCTTTTGAAGTCTAAAAAAATCACTAAATATGTCATTTTTTTAATTTAAACTAACTGACCCATTATAAGGAGGCGAGTCCATAAAATAAGGAGAGGTAATTGTTTTTTTTTTCCTAAAAAATTATGATTAATATGCTAGTCAAAATTAATTGAAAGCGGGAAACTAATAAGGCTTATCATGTATAACATTGCACATAATAGATAAATAATTAATTTTATTCTTAATCATCAATTTCAATTATATTATTAGAATTTACTCATCTTAAGTTCCGATTTCTCACTTGATAGTTGATACACAATTCTTTATTTTTATTTTTATGGGAAGTTGATACATAACTCTTAAAGATCGATATTAAGGTACGGTACACAAGTGAAAAGTAGTTGAAAATAGAATAATTTTTATTTTTTATCATAATAAATAAATTTATAAAAAATATTTTAATTTTCAAAAATTTATTGTTAAAAAATTTGTATATTTAATTCTTAAAACTATTTATTACGTGTTCCCCCTTCCCCTCCTCCTTCTCTTCCAACCAACTTGTGCTGCCTTCTTCTCCCTCCATTTTTTTCACACCCCACCTATTCATTTCCCTCCCCTTAATTTATATATTTATTAACTAACAACTATGAACATAAGTGATAGCGATTTATGTTTTTTAACTAAGTGATTCAAGTTTTATGTTTTTTAACTAAGTGATTCAAGTTTTAAATCTTAGTTGACCCTTGGAAATGAAATAAATCGTATTTAGAGGATATATCCATATTATGTGTGCTTACCATCTTCGATAAAGATTAGTCACTATTTTTTGTGGGGACTATTTCGTACCAATACCATGATCAACATTTTTTTATATTTATTAATTTAAATTTTTAGTTTTATATATTTGTTTACTTTCTTATTAAAACATTGTTTTTAGTTAATATTTACTAAAAAATAATGGAGGTGGTTTTTTTTCTTGATAGAAGGATATTCTTTTAAGGTCAAATTTTTCATAGGAGGAATCTCTTTTTGGCAAAAATGTTGGACCAACTTCCCTTCGACATCCTATCACACATTCCTCGAGAAAAATTATATGTAGAGATATTATACATTGAAATCGGACATATAAGATAAAAGTTATGCCTTTTTAAAGTTATAGGATTCATAAGTTCATATGTTGTCTTTTAGACAAACCAACAAAAATATAATTTTATTATAAAAATATACAACAAAATTATGTTTTCATTGTATTACTCCAAATATATGTAATGGAAACATGATTTTATTATATATTTGTACAATAGGTTCGTGATTTCATAGGAAGAGTGATTTTGGAAATAAAGTATAAACCTACTCTCATGGGTAGTGAGAGTAGCAATTGATAGTTATATAGAATTGTTTCCAAATGACTTATTTTGAATTAAAAAATATACAATGATAATAAATAGATCGAGAAAAAATAGGTTTATGAATCCAAATGCGTGTTCTTAAAGCAACAAAATTTTTCTTCAATAATGTGAAGACTCTATGTAAATCCACACCGAGACCAATCTTGCTTTCAACTCTTTGATGGGTGAAACTTTAAATAGCAAATTTTCTTTCTAGTTTGTGTCTGGTACACGCACTTTGCTCTCAGTTATATGCTTCTATTTATAATGTTAAAAAGATACGAATTTGAGCCTTTTTTCAAAAGAGAGAAAAAAAATTTATTTAAAATTATTTTATATCTCTTTATCTTTATGAAAATAAAAATTATCTCTTATTTTTTTTAATAAACTTCCTCATATAAGACAAAGATAATTCACAATTAATCATATGACTAATTATGATAACTATTTTGATACGTAGCAATAGAATATTATGTTATTTTATGGACAACTTTCACATTTATAAAAGAACACTCCCTTTTCTATATTAATTATATTCTTGGTACTAAGGAAGAATATAATAATATTTCATTAAAATATTTATTTGATTAAATTAAATTCTTTAATTTAATTATCAAATAAATTATTTTCTTTTGTAAAAAATGGAACACTAATTTATGTGTGATCCCATAGGTTCAATATTAAATTGATAATAAATTAATCATAATTAATTTACTAATCAAGGTAGGTATTAGTAACACTATGAAAGTTCTGATAACATGAAATAACATATTTAGAACCAATAAAAAGAATAATATAATATTTAATTAAGAATAGATATTATTGTTGTTTAAAACGCCTTGGTGAGCTTGAAGAGAAAGTTGAGATGCCACGAGAAAGAGAAGCTGCTCAATGCTGCTGTTTATATCGTGTGGATGCATTGGAAGCAGAGTTGATAGCTACAAAGAAGGTACGTGAGTGGTAGAATATTGCTCAATAATTTTTGGTGTGTAATTATAAACTAGTTTGTTCAACATCATTAATAGGCTTTATACGAAGCTTTGGTAAGACAAGAAGAACTTATGGCATACATAGACAATCAGGAAAGAGACAAATTCAAGGCAAGTCAATGATATTTGCATCTTGTTTACGTCGAACATCAAGACACATACAGAGAATGTAAAAGAGAAAGAAAAGGTCAAGTTCTAGTTACCTTAACGTCCTGCATGGTGCATGGTGCATGGGAATTCTTAAGAGTTTGTTCAATCTGTTTGTGTTAAGCAGAGAAAGGGTTGCTGGTGAAGAGAATACTGTACATGGTCGAGTTGTTTGGTGGTATCATACTTGTCTCACTTTCAACATGTATACAAATATGAGGAGAAACAATTGTTGTGTAATAATGTATAAAATTACGGTTAACATTGGTACTGTGTATTTCCAAGTATGGTGATGTCAATAACATACTTGATAAGTGAACTAGATGCTTTATTCTTCATTAGAGCGCTGTTTTTATTCTGTTTGGGTATTCGAAATGGATAATGTTACACCCAAACACTTACAAATTATTTCATATTTATATGCTAGTAATTTTCATTATCTAATTACAATTAATTCTACTTTGACGTTTTACATTTTGATTTTGCTACCTTAACATTTTTCATTTCGAATAACCTCCTTATTGGCATTTTTTCTAAAAGAAATATAATGAAACTAACTATTTAAATTCAATGAAATGCAAAGACATAAATAATTATTACTTAAGCTTGTTCTTTAACTAGACCAAATAATAACATTTAGATTCTAAATTCCTGCCGACCAGCACTAGAGCCTCTTCGTGTAGTAGATGAAACAGAGAAATCAGAAAGATCACTAGCACTGCAACTGTCTAGATCCTCTTATTTAGCAAATGTAACTTTCCTTTAAAAAAACTCGGCAGTACTATTGACCATAATGAATTCATGAAAGTTTAATTTTGATACATTTTCATTACCCTATCAACAAATTAAAAACTACTCCACATATAACTTCTAAAGGCATTACTTAAGTCAATAACTTTCAATTATTTTACAATCTATAATTAGAAGACAATAGAAAAAGCCAGTATACTGTTAGTGTATTCTAATTAAATTATTTATGAAATCACGCTAGTATAAAAAAAAACACCACCAATTAATATAGACATTATTTTGCTCGGCAAAATGATTGATAATGGTACAACAAGCACGCCGATTAGAGTGAGTTAATTACATAATAGAACAATAACTGTAACCATCTTCAGCAATCATAAATATATATATACCATACATCACATCTCTTACATGATAACACTTTTTCTCTCATCCATCATCTTTTCCCCGGCAGCGCCTCTACTCAATTCCTGCTGATTTTTTTTCCTTGATGATCCTCACTGCATTGGCCTTGCTAGTCACGGTTACCATGATCTTGGACCAGTTTGAGGACAATGGAATTAATGCCTTTACAAGTTGCTTTTGCGTGCACCTTGAACGGAGCTGTTTTACTGACGCTAGCCCATCAGATATGTTAGTACTGTCCATCCAAAAGCCGAGAAAGTCTAAACCAAAAAGATCAAACCGTAAATAGTACTGAAGCATATCACATAGCAAGAATGCTATAATATGAAAGTAGGTTACAATGTATCCTTAATAAGAACATTAGACAGCATTTGCTACGATAAATTATTGTCTAAGATCTCATCTACTCCCCATCTATGTTTAGGTGTCTTGTTCACCATGTTCCACTGTAGATATTTGGCTGAAAACTAAATGGAGTGGCAGTGCTAAATTGCTGATGCTAGTAAATAACCCATCAGATTGGCATACACACTGGTTATGCACTCTGCACTCATACGTTATAGGGAGGGTTTATTTAATGAGAAATCTCGTGTTGGATCTTATTATGTGCAAAAATTCTTCGGACCAATGATAATCACGATATCACGAATAACACTAGTCTTTGACATTTGTGATTGGAAAAAAAAAAAAAGATAAGGTAAATATAAATACTTTCTAAATATTTAGTCCAAAAGCTTTCCTTAATTTAAAGTGGGACACCATCTTTCTCCCAACCTTTTTTAGCTACCAAAAAATGTATGCGATTAATATTAATATACAATGGACTATATATACAACCGCAATTTCAGTGCATACACGTTTTATTTGGCGCCGGAAGCGGAAGGAATTAATGGTTGTTATAATTGATCTATATTCAATACACATTTACAAAATTTGCATTGCCGCCAATCTTGGAATTCAAGATTTACATATCAGTGTAAAGTAGAGATCTGAGGTATGGTAGGTGGTATGTAGCTGTAAGCCGAAAGATATGTCAAATGTCAATAGTACCACATTCTTATCCCCAAGTTCCCAACATGGTCATACATTCAAAAAAAAAAATTATGATGGCATTTATCCGTATTTTTAATAATTTGAAATATGGATCAATAGTTAAGGTTTGATTTGTAGTTGGAATTATTGTGACATGTGTTTCAATCTAAATCCGATAAATATAAATAAAATAAATGTAAAATAAAGAGTCATGATCTGTTGGTAAAATGACTTTTGCCTTAAGGATAATTTTACAACCAAAAATCAAACATGGATCAATCTTGTACTTATTGAAGTAAATTTTAGTTAAGTGATAATTGGAAGACCAAGGGCATTTTTGTATTGGAGCTCTATAAAAGGAGTAGGTGCATGTATAGCCCTTTTCTCATGCACAAAATAATTGATCCCTCTCTGTCTTGAAGGAAATATACAATGGTGTCTAAAGTGGAAGAAGCAAAGAAGAGGAATAGGATAAAGAAGCAGATTCAGTGCAACAAAGGGAAAATTGGCATGTTCAAGAGGAGCAGCTCCAATATGGAAGAAGATGGTGCTTCTTCTGCCATTCTCTTGCTTGCTTGCATTGCTTTGTGTACCTTCCAACCTACTAATACATGCCCTGGTTAACTCTCTTTGATTAACCTCACTTTTTCTCCCTTCTGATCTTAACAAAAAGTGTATATATTATTATGCCTAATCTTCCCACTCCCTAACTCTCAAGGGTTGTAGTGTGTACTATGTACCATGGTGTTCAGATGTTAAGTAGCCTTCCAAGTTCAAACAATGTTATAGCCACTGTTGTCGTGTCAGTTTAACTCAGTAATTACTTGTGAATCATCTGGACATGGTTCTGCTCATGTATCAATAATATCACCTATGTATAATTTCAAGTTCTAAAGCTATTTCTTTAGTTTGTTATAATTTAAATACGTACGCTATCTTGCTCTGTGGCTGTCTGTTACGCAATAAATATTCGGATCTATTACAGCTTCATTCGGATAGGGAAAAAAGAAAGAAGAGAAGTAGGGAGAGAGAAAAATAAGAAAATTATATTATTATATATTTCTAATTTGGTGTATAGAGAAAACAGGATGTGAAGTGAGAAGTAAAAGAAAAAACGGAATCCACGTAAATTGGAATAAGGAGGCAAATGCTTTTTCTTTTTTTTGGTGAATGGATGGGCAACGCGCTCCATCAACTATCAATTAAACTCACGAGAAAAATAGTGACATTTACATCGGTCGTAACTGCATGAATTAAAGTAACAACTGTTAGTAAATATCTTGGGAGAGGAGTGTAATTAATTAGATTTTTCTATCAAAGTTGGGGCATTTTTTTTTAAGAATAGCTTATTGGCATTTCAATTCAGACTATTTAAAAAAATTATTTTAAATTATTTTTCTTTATATTTATTATATATTATATTACATTATTAACTCATGGTTTATTATATTTTGAAGTTATATTACTATTATTATTATTATTTTATTTAATTTGAGGCTTTGCATCTTCTTTTCATTTATTTATTTTATTTTATTTTCTAACAACAACATGATCAAAAACTTGCAAAATTCTGACAAATAGACATCCCAAAACTAGTTAGTTTGTCTGTAACTTGGTTGAATTCTCTCATGACCTGAGTCCACTCTAATTGTACGTCCTCCCGCTTGTGCCATTGCAATTAGCAAATTCCAGTAAATGGAGAGGAGTTTTTTTTCCTCGGTAGTCGGTGCTTGCGTTGCATTTTGCTTTTCTGGATACGATACAATCTCTAAATTATATCTTTTTTTCAGAGGCTCTAAATTTCAACTTAAAACATGCAACAAATAATCTTGAATTAAATATATTTTTAGTCCTTTAAATTTAGATAATTATTTTTTAATGTTTGAAAAAAATGTTTTTATTAATTCTTCAAAATTTTAAAAAACTATTTTTAGTCCTTATTTATTTATTGGGTTCATAGTTTCACAAATTGTAATGATTTTTAGCCGTTATTTTTTTTATAAATAATTTTTGATAATTTTAAACTATCAAAATATTTGACTTGTATGATTTGATTGTTGTTTTTAACATATTTTAATGGTTTTAAAGAAAAAATAAAAATAAAAATAAGAAACTGTGAGGATTTTTTATATATTTTGACAATTTTAAACTACCACAAATTATATTTTAAAAAAATATTTTTGAGAATAAAATACTAAAAATATATTTAAACTGATAATTTTTGTATCAACAAAGTCTAGTGAAGAGATATGCCTAAGTAGTGTAACGGTTTGCGAGTTATGAAAATCTACACGGAATGGTTTTTTTAAGGGTAAGTTATCTTTTAAATTTCTATTTTTTTTTAAAAAAATTTTGTTTTTAATACCTAAACTTTTTATTTATATTTTTAATTCTTTAATTTTTTTTCCCATCCTAATCTTTAATTCTTTAATTTTTTTTCTATCCTTACTTTTAATTCTTTAAGGGACTAAAAGAAAAAAATAAAAAATAAAAACAGATAAAAAATATTAGAAACTAAAAAACAGAAATTTAAAAAAAATTAAGGACTAAAAAATAATAAACATCTTTAGCGATGAAGCCTCTAAAAATATGTATTTGAGATTATTCATTTAAATTAATTAAAGTGTCCTGTAGACTCGACTCTCTTAAAGATTTACCTCGTTTATACATTTTAGAGGTTTTCTTGCTTTAAAGGGATTTTTTTAAATTTAAAAACACGATTATAAACTTGATTTATTTAACCCACAACTTACGTAAGTTGAGCTTGGCCGGCTTGTAGGCTTATAACTTACGGCGTTTACTTAAAAAAGTTTACCCAAGTCAAATTACAATTTTTCCATGTTTTGACGTCGAACTTAAGATGAAGAAAAAGGTTTCCATTACTTGACATTTAACTAAACAAAAAAGAAAAGTCATCCCTGTGTGCACTTGCCCATTGCCATAGTAGCTAAGCAATATAATAGAAAGACATAAAGGCCTTAGTTATTATGATTTATTAATTTAATTATCAATTTTAAACCATAAGTTTGAATATCACCTTTAATTCTTGAGAAGAATTTCTCTTGATATATTCACTATTTGGAAATGATAAAAAAAAAAAAAGCACACTGTTCGGTTATGTGATGTTGGGCCTTGTTATTCTCATACTCCTTTTTGCTAATTTCACTCCTTTATCTTTTTTTTTCGTTGTCAAATTACTTTTGACAAAAATATGTTTTGTTTGTGATGAGTACACAGTGTATAAATTAGGAAAATCAGTTTTTATTGAATATTATGAATTTACACCTAAGGGAAATTTTTTTTTATCGTGTATATTGAATTTCAAACAACTCTATTACCAATTATAAATATCAACTGAAGTAGTGGGTCCGCTTTGCAGGGTTGCAGAAACGAAACAGTGTATGGTTCGTGACATGTGCAATCCTACTGATGACTAACAATTTTATAAAAATAAAAACTATCATCGGTCCTAGGGATGGCAAACGGGTCGGCCCGCAAAAAAATAGGGCGGGCCGGTCCAGCCCGCGAAAAATACAGGCGGGTTGGCCCGGCCTGCTTTTGCAAAGTGGGTTATAAATGCTAGTCCGTCCCGTTTTAATGCGGGCCAGCGGGCTAGCGGACCAGCCCGCATCAAAAATTAAAAAAAATAAAAAAGTCAATTTAAAAAATAAAATACAAAAAAATTATAAAAAAATACAAATATGATAATTAAAAAAAACACAAAGTTAAATAAAAATAAATAATTTAAAATTAATGCTAAATAAATTATGTCATGTGATAATTTACAAAATTACACCATTTGCAAATGAAATTTACGGTTATAAACTGTCCAAAAGTGTAATATGCTAGTAATGAAAGACTATTTGAAAGTATAATTATCATAACCATTTTAATATTAAAACTTAGAAGTTAATTATGAGAGTGCAAAAGAGTATAAATTTAAAGAATATACCTATTTCAAAATATGTTAAATATATTTATTTAATATTTAAATAATATAGGCCCAGCGGGCTGGCCCGCCCCGCCCTGCGTTGGGCCCACAATTTTGCGAGGCGGGCCAGCCCGGCCCATTTTTGATTTGCGGGTTGATATTATCAACCCAATCCGTGTTTTTTGCGGGCTAAGCGGGCCGGCCCGGCGGGCCAAGCCCGTTTTGCCATCCCTAATCGGTCCCATGCAATACACATTTCGGAAAAAAAGAAAAAAAAATTGAGTGAATAAAAATTTGAAAAACTATCTAGTCAACACGTGTTGGCAGTTGAACAGTTTTTTTTTTTTTTTTTTGTGAATATCTGGACTTTTTTTAATGTAAATATTGACTATATTATTGTTAGACAAGTCATCTAATTAGGGATGGCAATTCATGTTCATGGGTCAGGTTCGGGTCGAAATGGGTCTTGTCACAAATACGAATAGACTCAATTTGAATACGACGCAATTAACAATTTGTGTTATAAAACTCAACCCGAACATAATCTATTGAGTATACGGGTTGACACGATATAATTTGAATTTGATCACAACTTATTTTTTTACACGACCCGACCTGACCCAAACCTGACACAAGTAAAAACAAAATGATATTGATTCAAATCATATTTAATCGATTTAATATAATTCAAATCAAAATAAGTTACATTTAACTTCATCAATCCAATATGAAAACATAGTTAAATACAACATACAACAAATGTCTCATTCTTATAACTTCTTTCAGCAAAATACACATTAAGATCACAAACCCACAATTATGTTACTGATTGAAATATAAAAGTCATTGATCAACTGAGTAACTATTTTGGATCAGCTATTGAATGTTGACTCATTTGTTCCATGATATCTTCTGTCAACTCTTCCAAAGCTACTGCTGAATGCTCTACAAGAATTTAAAAAAATAATAGTTATGGGTCAGCGGGTTAACAGGTTAACTTCTAACTTGACACGATTTTTTTCTTGTTAAATTTTTTCAACCCGAACACGACCCATTTATTAAACGGGTTGACCCGAACACAAAAAATTATGTCAAGTCCATGTCGGATTAACGGGTCATGTTACGAATTGTCACTCCTACATCTAATTCCTCCTATGATCAAGGATTCTTATGATAAAGAGTATATACGCTTATCAGTTTGAATTGTATTTCTTTTGAACTGTAAATAATATATTTCAGTTGTATTTGATTTTAATTGTCGATAGCATATTTTTCAAGTTGTTACTAATTTAAATTTAAGGTTGAAGTGTAATTTTGATTCCTTAATTTTTTAAATTTATGATTTTGTTTTTATTTTATTTTTAATTGTAATATTTGGTCTTTGAATTTTATAAATTTGTGATTTTGGTCTCCTCATATATTATTAACTAATAATTGCGAATATTAAATATATTAAATTAATTATAAATTAAATAAAATTATTAATCATTAAAAACTTTAACAAAAGACTATTAATCCTAATATGATATTATTGTCGATGGAGTAGTGTGTGCAACATTAGATGTAGAAGAGGTGTTTGTGAAAAATTATGATTAATAATTTTTTTATTCAATTTTTTAATAATGAATGATTTTGGTTAATTTATAATTAACTTAGAGCATCTCCAACCATAATTTCTTATATGGGTTTCGTAATCATTTTTTTTTATCCACGCTACACTTTTTGTGGTCCATAAGAAACTCATACAAAAATTTACTTTAATACTAAGAAATTTCAAAAAAATTCAAAAAATTCACACATTTATATTTTTTATTATAACTTAATTATTATTCAAATAAAATAATTAATTTATTTTTTCAATTTTTATATATACAAATAATTAATATGAATAATTGAAGATAATATTAAATATCAATTAAAATAGTAAAAATTGCATAACATTGAAAGAAAATACTAACAATAAAAAAAATTAATAGTAAAAATATTGTGTGAAAAATTCCATCACACTAATTCAAGTTCATAGTGAATAGTATCTAACGATAAAAACAATTTTTTGAAAAAAAAATTCCCTAAATTTATTGTGTGCAAAACATTCCATATCCTTCCTTCCCAACTACCTATTCCAACTACATCATTCTCTTTTATCCCTTCAAAATCCTTTTTCTCCATCTCTTTCCCCACCAACCCTTCTCTCTTTACTTTTTTTTCTCTCTTCACACGTCCAAACCTTTCCCTCTCTCCAAAACCTTTTCTTTCTTCACGTATCACCAACGTCACTCCTTGCCACTGCACCCACCATCTCCATCTCCCAACGTCCACCATCAACGAGCAACGATCCTCTCCACCAGCGTCGATTCTCTCAACTGCAGCTCATAGAGTCACCAACGCTAGTCATCATGGGTCTTGCGTGAACGCCTCCAACCATCGTTGCATCTCCATCGCGCCACCTTTGCTGGGCTCAAAAGTCTACGAGGTCTTTAATGTTGTTCGAGATCTCATCTTCCCCTTTCCCCCTTTTTTCCCTTTCATCTCTTCAATCTGGTTCATGGAGACCCTTTTCTCCCTTTTTCTCTTTTATTGTATTATTTTGAATCTAGATCCGAATGATATTTTTTTGTTCAACTTTAATTCTATTAGGACGGTAATTTTTCCTCTAATCCGTAAGTGTGTTATGCCTGTGAAAAAATTATTTTTTTAATGCTAAGATATCCTTTCTTATATAAGAAAAGATTTCGAATAGTGAAGGAACACACATGTCGGCAAAAAACTTTGAGGAACTGTTTTTTCATACTAAGCACTCGGGAAGAAACTATGGATAAATATGTTCTTAATAACTCAATTAATAATAATTATTTGTTAATAATTTATCAAGAGAATCAAAATCATCAATTTATAATTATAATTAAAAAAACAAAATCATGAATTTAAGAAATTAGGAAAATTAAAATTAAAATTTAACCTAAATTTAAACGTGCGTTCAGTCTGATCTTTGTAATATATACAATTCCAAAGCAAATGAAAAGTTGAGCTATTTCTATTCAATTCTCTGTGTGAATATCAATATTAGTACGACATAAATCTAACATTGTAAAATAAGCATGACATAACATGAAATAATACAAAATAAGTTTCAGATGAAACATTGCCAAATAAGTCTTAACATAACATGAAATCATATAAAATAAGTCTGAGATCCATAACATCACTCGTGGCAAGTCTACCTCCCCCTTCCCCTCTAATATGCACACCCAATTAAAGTGCTTAATTGTACAAGTGTCAAACATTCCTAAACGATGCTATAAGTGGCAGTGCTATTATTTTTAAATTTATTTTCACCTTGTTAGCAAAACCAATCAAAATTCTAACCGGAGTAAATAAACACTCAAAGATAAGATTTAACAAGATTTAACAAATGTACATACATTTTTCAGAACAATTATTTGTATTATTATTACTACAAGAGATAGAGTTACATCAATCATATAGAATATACATTTTTCAGAAAAATTATTTGTATTATTAATACAATACAGATAGAATTACATAAATCATATAGAATAAATCACGAAATAGATTGATTTATGCCGCTTTGCTCTAGCATATATATGACCGTCCATAAAATATCAGTAATGTACAACACATCTTATTTATCCTCCTCCATTCATTGCAACTTATTTCCATCCATATTCCATCCAACAAGGGATGCGAGAAAATCTCCTACAGGAGGTATCTCCTTACAAAATAAAGGATAAATCTATTAATAATAAGAAACCAACTTAACAATCAAATTCGTAAGTTTTATAGGATAAGTACTCTCAAGGCTACACTCCTAATTAAATCAAAAGTCATTAATTCACCATTTAGAATATTCACTAAAATATTTAGATGCCCGAACACTTTCACTTCAATTTCGATAACAGCTTCATTTGCTGAGGCATGGGTACAAAGTGTGTGGTCACGGACGTACACTTAAATCGTACACTTTCTTATTTGAATTTTGCATATCTCTTATTACATTTTGAAATATAAATTTATATTTTAAAATAAAATTTTCAAAATATAATTAGAGATACAAGATAAATAGTAAAAGTACAGAAAATAAATGTGGTGAATTCGTGATCACATTAATTTTTAGATATCTTTTATCTTCTTCAATTGGTTTCCATAAATTCCACAAATTGTTTGTCATATGGTCCTTAGATTCAGTCCATTTTTACCCTAACCTCAACCCAACCCTATTCCACAAAATTTGTTGATGACTAATTTTTATAAAAAAAATTGACCAATAATTTTTAATGAGTCTTTTCTTTTAATTACATTTTTTCTATTTACAATACTTGTATGATATATTATTTAAGAAATTCAAATCAAATTTTACTCAAACTTTCTTGATATTGAATATATAATCAATTCAGCAATAACATCAATGAGAATATAGATCACACCTCCAAGAGTCCATTTTAGAGAGCACATATGGACTTACACCTGAAGATAATGCTGGTGAAGAAGCTCTTGAAGAGGAGCAGTTATACCATGCCATCTGCTGGCTCGGTCCAGATCTTTAGCTTCATCAGGGAGAAATAATCTTCAGGTTGTAAGTCCATATGCGCCTCAGAAATGGAACAAGGCCATCCACGCTAGCTCTAGAACCTATATATGCTTTGATTATATAAGTGCTACACAAATTGGAAGGGAGGTCAAGTTTAATAACAAGGTTCGAATTTATAAGATGTGGCCGGATCCAAGTTTAATCACTGCTTAATTAATTAATTAATCACACGTATATATATAGTTCTTAATTACATAGTAAGTAACCCCATTGCCGTGGCGATCAAGGTGAATTGCTTGCTAGATTTTCATTAACGAACTCTCCTTGAAGCTGCTGCGAAGGTGAATATATAGGAATTTCTCCACCTCTGTAAGCTTCTCTTTTCTTCTCCTTGCAGAAGATTCTCAGCAGCATTCAGTTTCCTTACTTCTTCCCAAGTGATGGTGACAAATGTAGCAACGGTGGTAGCTTCTTGCGGTGATACGTTCAAGAGTTTTTTTTTTTTTTTTTCAACGACTCAGGAATCAAGCATATGATATGGGACAAAGATTTTTTTTTTAACTTAATAGTTATCTTGCTGAAATGTAGAATGTCAGGATATAATGACTTGGAATTGATCCAATATGTTGTTTGATTTTGTAAATATATGGTGTTTGTTTGTATATTTTTAGTTATGATGTAATTGTAACAATGACGGATGCAAGGGTGGGTCGATGGTGGTGGGTCTGACCCACTCAAAGTTTTATTCAGAATTTTTTACATAAAAGTTTATATAATTAATATTGTATAGTTTATTAATTTAATCATCAACTTTTAAAATAATCTCATTTAATTATTGAGAATAGAATTTATAAGATGATATTGTATAGTTTTATGCAAATATATAGTTTATTTAATCTCATAAAAGTATATATAATTAATATTGTATAGTTTTATGCAAATATATGGTTCTAATTTATAAGATGATTATCCAAGTTGAATCATTGCTTACGGGGATAGGCAAATATATACTTAGTAAGTGATGGAGATTAATTATATAATATAGCAAGATTTTCATTAATGAACTATCCATGACTCTACTGCGAAGATGAACAGGAATTTCTCGACCTCTGTACGTAAGCTTAATTCCTTTTCTTCTACTATTCAGTTTCCTTAATTACTTCTTCGAAATGCTGGTGACAAATACAGCAACGGTGCATGGTAATTTCTTGTGGTGATATGAACTAGGTTTTGTAATTCATTAATTGACTCAGGAATCATGCATGGGACAAAGATTAATTGTTTTATCTTAATATAAAAGCAATAGTTATCTTTCTCAAATATTAATGTACAATGCCACGATATAATGACGTTGGAATTGTATATTTTTAGCTAGGTGGTTTTAAATCACCAGTCCCACTTTAACGTCTCATTTTGTGTCATACCAATCAAATTTTGACACGTCATTTAAAAAAAACATGTATCTTGCATAAATTATGAGATTATCCTTAAGGAATCCCTAACCACGTTGTCTAATACACATAACAACACGATATATAAAAAAAAAAAAAAAACCACTGGAATAAACAACAAGAGCGCTGCATGTAAAACAACAATCCAATAAAAATAAATCTGCTGTGAAGAAACAATCGATTGTTTTTTTTTTTTAATCAGCAGAAACAATCGGTTGTGATAATGAAGCATAGCCTCTTTTGATTCATAGATGATAGATCTAACTAAGATCATGATAAAACAACTCCAATGACTTAGCAAAAGTCACTTATTTGATTACATTCATATTAAATATTTAAGCAATATCACAAAGGAGTCAAGCATGACCCAGCAATATAACTCAGTCAGAGATATGATTTAAACCCCAAGCGAGATAGACAAGTGCAAATTGTTTTTGATCATGTGGTTTCTTTAATGTGCAGGAGATATACAAGCAGGATATACAGTGATGGAGAATAACATCAGAGAATCTGATTTCAACTCCAAGCGAAGAAACTGCCGTCACTTGATCGTGCCTTACTCTCTCTATTAGGAAGCATTACTGGTTTAGGGATTTTGTGAGGGATATACTTATGATAACATTATATAACATACATTTCGCATACTGCATGTGTAGAATTTTATTAGAATAAAAATATAAACTTAGCATAAATAAGTTTTAAATGTTATAGAATTAATAGAATATTTATAAATCTTATTGTGATATTTAAAAATTAGTAAAAGGATATTAAAAAATTTATAGAGATATCAAGTAAAGGATATAATAACCATATATTGTAATCTATTAATTGTTCTTACAAAGGTTATACATATTTTTATGTATACACACACTTGGGAAAAAACTAAAAATGAGATACTCATATTTCAACATCTTTTATCTAGTATAAATTGTTGAATTAAAAATAATTAAAATAATAATATTATTTTCACTCATATTCACATATAAATAATTAAAAGGGTGAAGACAGAAATAATTTTTAAAACACAAAGAGCACCTAATAACATTTGACCAAATTTAAATGATAAAATATATCAAGATGCTCCACATTTTCATTTCTTATAAATATTTCTAAAATTTGACCCATATTATTAGTAAGATAAATATAAATACTTCATAATGAAATTATATTTATCAATTTATAAAAATAAATAAAATTATATTTAAATTAACTGTAGATATTAATTAAAACATATGTTTGCATATAATTATTATAGTGATTTTTCTTTTCTGAAATAAGGGGTAAAAGCCCAAGGAAACAAAAAGAAAGAAAAAAACTAAAACAGAGACAAAATGTCTACCATATAATGATTCTTTTAAGACAAATTAATGATAAAAATATTAGAGAAGTATATATATCTCCTTTTAACTTATTTTACTCTAAATCCTTAGGAATATTAGGGAAGAGCATGCGATTCAATGTGAAAGTTATTTCTTATATTTTAGCAAAAATGGACAAATTATATTCTTTAGCATGTAGCACCAACAATATCACATACTCTTACAACTTATAGTCACACATCTTAAAAAAAGTATATATTAGCTTGTAAAATTTTGGTCATTAATAGCGTTTTGAGGTTTAGGGTTTTGTAGGCTCCTGGATCTTGAACCCGTTGCCCTATTTAGGGATGTTTGGGATAGATGGGGTGCGGTAGCGCTAGGTTGTCCAGGAAGGGTGTAGGAGGATGTGGTTTTGGTGGGATGGGTGATGCGCATGCAGGGAGCCACGACTTTGCAAGAGGAACAAGCAGCTTACTTTGGTGTGAGGCATTGGGTCATGCGAGTTGTGTTTTGCTGAAGATTTGGTGGTATATGCATGAACTTGATGTTGGGTGGCTCGTGGGACATGATGTTCACGTCAAAATTTTAGACTCATGTAGGGTGTAAGCTTATGAGTTTGTTGTATGTGAACTAACTACCATTGTTATCACGCAAAAAATGTTGTACACCTCCGGTGTTCCTAAAGATATAACCAAAGATACCTGCCCCTTTAAATTTAGGCATTTAAAACTTGATCAATTCAGACAATTCATCAAAAGTAATTCTAACCATCCTAATTAGTTAAAATAAAAACGACTTTTTTATCAAATGGGGGTAAAAAATTTAAGTAATTACGTTTTGGGGGTAAAAAAAATTTTATTTCCCAAAAAGGGATAAGTCGGATCACTTTTTACGACTTTGCGACCAGAAATCGTAAAAAATATTACGACTCCTGTCTTTTCATTTTCTTAATATTTTAAAACTATTATAAATTAAATTATAATAGAAGTCATAAATACATTTACGACTTTAAAGTCGTATCATACCCGAAATTATTTATTTTGTTTGGATTTAATTGTACGTACGAAGTTAATTTTTGTTTTCAAATGTAATTAAATAAGATATTTGAAGTAATGATTTATTTAATTTAATATAATTTAAAAGCATATAAAATTTAAAAGTTGTTATTAATTTAATATGTTTTTTTATTATTTCAGTAATTTGAAAAGATAAATAAATTTGTTTAAAAACACATTGTTATATAAAATAAGAGATATATTTATTTATTTGTACGTATTTATTTATAAAAAAATAGTAAAAGAAAATAGAAAAATGGAAAAAAATTATAAGAAAAAAACTATATTTAAATTTTAGAAAAATATTAAATTAAACCG
>PYAF01000948.1:363104-401765 GCA_007407185.1 Glycine tomentella
CACTGAATACATGCAATGGTATATACGTCGAACTAGACGTTATATATCGCGTGAAGGGACACCCATTTATGAGGTAAATTTACTATTGTTAATTGTGTATTTTATTTATTGCTATTATTAATGATTATAGATTTGTACATTAAAAAATCTTTGTTTACAGTCCCGTGCTGGCTATCAATACCATCAACCACATGCTGACTCAAATATACCTCCAGTGCATGTTTCTGGATTTATGTCTCAATCTTATCAATCGGCTGGACAACCTTTTCATCAGCCAATGGGTTTCTTTGCACACTTGCCTGAAGGTGGTGAACAACATTCACAACAATTTGGGTTCTCATCGTATGTGCCTTAGTACTCATTCTAAGTTCCTTCTACATCGAACATTTTTGAAGGACAGTCACAGAGGTTTGCTACCACCTTCAACACTCCGCCATCAGCATATAACCCATCATCATCAACATCTTTTTATCGTCCAACATTATTCACTCAAATGCATCATGATGACGATGATAATGATGATGACGATGATAATGATGATGATCAAAATAATACAATCAATAATGATGATGATGATGATGATGATGGCAACCATGATGATCATGATATTCCTCAACAACAACAACAAATACACACGCGTGAGCATCGTAGAACAAGAGGAAGAGGAAGAGGTGGTAGAACAAGAATAACAAACCCAGACCCAAATCCAGCACATCAAAATGAAAGACCTCGACGACAAACCAGAAGAACTCGTTGTGGAACCTCGTCACATTTTTAATTTTTTCTTTTAATAACTATGTAATTATTTTAATTTTATTTATAAATATATCTGTTTCAAATTATGTTATATTTTTTTCATTTTTTTTACCTTTTTTCATTTTATTTTAATTTTTATTTTAAACTTGCATATTTTTAAAAATGATTTAAGTAACAATTTTAAAATTTGTTTAAGTAATACAAATTTGTATGCTAAATCAATTAATTAATTAATATAATGATATTTACCAAAATAAATAAATATATCTCTTATTTCATATAACAAAAAAAAGTCTACTTCACAAAAAATTATCAAACAATATTTCTATCCAAATTACAAATTTAAAATTGCTAACAAAAATTACAAAATTAATTTAAAAACTAATAAAATTAATATACAAAATTATAATAATTTAATTTATATACAATAAAAGAACCAAATAAATTAAATATCATTACTTCATATATTATAATAATTTAAATTGTATATTTATTAAATTATTTTACTATCTAATTTAATATTTTTCTAAAATTTAAATTTAGTTTTTTTTTCTTATAATTTTTTTCCATCTTTATGTTTTCTTTTACTTTTTTTTTTTAATAATAAGGAAGGTCGTGTGGAGCTCCACGACTTCAAAGTCGTGTGATACCCCACGACTTCCATTTTTTTTCTTTTTAATTTATTAAATTAAATTTTCTTTTTTAAACAATTTTTTGTTGCATATTTTTTAAAAAATTTAACTATAAATTTTAAATTTTATTTACCAAAATTTAAAATTTATAAATACAAATAAATAAATATATTTCTTATTTCATATAAAAAAATGTTCAAAAAATGTTTCTATCCAAATTACAAATTGAAAATTACTAACATCAATTACAAAATTAATTTAAAAACTAATAAAATTAATATAAAAAAATTACAATTATTTAATTTATATACATAAAAAAATTAAATATCATTACTTCATACATTATAATAATTTTAATTGTATATTTATTAAATTATTTAACTGTCTAATTTAATATTTTTCTAAAATTTTAAATATGTTTTTTTCTTATAATTCTTTTTTCATTTTTCTGTTTCTTTTACTTTTTTTTAAATGACAAGGATGGTCGTGTGGAGCTCCACGGCTTCAAAGTCGTGTGATGCTCCACGACTTCCATTATTTTTTCTTTTTAATTTATTAAATTAAATTTTCTTTTTTAAACAGTTTTTTTTAAGTTGCATATTTTTTAAAAAATTTAACTATAAAATTTAAATTTTGTTTACCAAAATTTAAAATTTATAAATACAAATAAATATATCTCTTATTTCATATAACAAAAAAATTATCAAACAATATTTCTATCGAAATAATAAATTGAAAATTACTAACATCAATTACAAAATTAATTTAAAAACTAATAAAATTAATATAAAAAATAACGATTATTTAATTTATATACATAAAAAAATTAAATATCATTACTTCATATATTATAAATTGTATATTTATTAAATTATTTAACGGTTTAATTTAATATTTTTCTAAAATTTAAATATAGTTTTTTTCTTATAATTTTTTTCCATTTTTCTATTTTCTTTTACTATTTTTTTAAGGAAGGTCATGTGGAGCTCCACGACTTCAAAGTCGTGTGATGCTCCACGACTTCCATTTTTTTCTTTTAAATTTATTAATTTAAATTTTCTTTTTTAAACAATTTTTTTTAAGTTGCATATTTTAAAAATTATTTAACTATAAATTTTAAATTTTATTTACCAAAATAAATAAATACGTACAAATAAATAAATATATCTCTTATTTTATAAAACAATGTGTTTTTAAACAAATTTATTTATCTTTTCAAATAACTCAAATAATAAAAAAACATATTAAATTAATAACAACTTTTAAATTTTATATGCTTTTAAATTATATTAAATTAAATAAATCATTACTTCAAATATCTTATTTAATTACATTTGAAAAAAAAATTAACTTCTTACATATAATTAAATCCAAACAAAATAAATAATTTTGGGTATGATACGACTTTAAAGTCGTAAATGTATTTACGACTTCTATTATAATTTAATCTATAATAGTTTTAAAATATTAAGAAAATGAAAAAACAGGAGTCGTAATACTTTTTACGATTTCTGGTCGCAAAGTCATAAAAAGTGATCCGACTTACCCTTTTTTGGGAAATAAAATTTTTTTTACCCCCAAAACGTAATTACTTAAATTTTTTACCCCCATTTGATAAAAAAGCCAATAAAAACGAGGGAACCCAATATACAAGTATTACTATTGCCTTCAATTCATCAAAAGTAATTCTAATCATTCATTATCCATTCATATAAAAAAATGTTTAATTAAATAATCTGCTTCATTTGAAAACTGAATCAACACAACTGAGATTTAGCAAAACTTTATTGGTCATTAATTTGAAAATCAAATAGACTACAAAAATCAAGAATATCACGTCCATCTAGAAATGGACAATCAACAGAAACCCACCAAATTGATATTATTTCTGCCTTGCCACCTTTCTTAGATCAATCACACGGTTAGTTTCAAGAAACTTTATCAATCTTGGAATGCAGTTTCACAGTGGCAATAAATTGTCACAGCTCTCTAATAGAAAAAGTAATGAGTAGCCTCAAACAGGAATTTAAAACTTTAATTTGCATTAATCGATATCAAATCAATAGTGATCGAGTCTGAGATGTATTTACTTACAAATTAATGAAATCCACTGCTACTCCAAAGGCTTTTTCCATAGCATCAATTGTCACTCTTGTACGATTCCAGAAACTGGGAATAAACAACAGTCCTGACCTTCCTCATGAAATATTGGAAATGTGGATGCAAGAAACGGTTCAACAACCAGCTGATTTTTTTTCCTTTAAAAATGGTACAAAACTATTAAAATAGATTCAAACACATGAATTAAACAAAACCTAAAATTATAGCAACACAAAAAATTACTTGAAGTGAAGTGTCTATAGTGAAGAGCAAAACAACATCAAGAGATAGCTGTAAAGGTAACAAAATAAGCCAGGTGTCTGCTCCCCAAATGCCGTGAAGAAAGATCCGTAGTGACAATCATACAGGGGAATTTAGAAACTATGAAAGAAATGGATTCTGTCAATTACTATCAAGATCTCAGGTGCATCCACTACCTGACATGGACAAACTAAAGTTAACATGAAATATGCAATACATTTGACATGAAACATAGAGGAGAAAGATAAAATAGAGTAAGAACAGCCTTCTGCTTCATGAAACTCTATCCAACGATATAATGGTTGTCAAAACAGTGTAAAATATAAAGGTGTCATCAGTGAAAAAGTTCATAGATAGTAAAGGTTGAAATAGAATCCAAGAACATCGGCAACCCTCTTGAAATTTCGAGTTGACATGAAGTACAGGCCCTCATATACTTTCAGCCGATTCTTTCTCTTACAATCACCACCTTCTTCAAACAAACTGTCACCATGACACAAGTTATCAAACCAAGAGTGCTCTAAAAAACAAGCCAAAGGTAAGAAATACAGATTATTTAGAGCCCAATAATTACCTTTTAGCTTTCTCAATGCCTTTAGCAATGAGATCAAAATCCATGTCAACAAAACCAAGCTGCAATGTATAAAACACCAGGGCATCTTTTGTCCAGCTGCAACTGTCTTGCTTGTCACCTTGAGATGTTCCAAGGCTTTCTCCTGGTTCAGAAGCAACAACATCAAAAAAGCAATTAGATTACAGCATTTGACAGGAAATGAGCAATAAATTCTAATAGGATATACCTTGTCACCAATCTGGAAAAAAAAAAAAAAACAAGGATTTTGCCAAGCCTCTCAAACTTCACTCACTCTCACCTAAATTTTCCTCAGCATCAGTAATCCTGAAATAAAGCAACAATATTGATTATTATAAGTACACGGATTACAAAACTTTGCAACCATTCAGTTAACAGTATGAACATCTCTAGAAATCACAAAATGGAAAATGCATTAATTATGATCCATCTCACGGCTTTAGCCCAATATCGTAATTTCTCCTACAGAGATAAGGGCACAACTTGATTATACTAAAATTCTAGTGTTGTGTAGTGTGTACACATGGCACGGTGACATGTTTTGCCAGCAAGCAAACTGATCATATGGCTCACAACTATCATTATTACAAACAGCAACATGATATGTCGTAAAAATGGGAGAAAATAGAAACCCTTACGGATGAAGAACTAACCTTCGTAAAAATGGAAGGTCTTTGCATGTTTGCCCTTCCATACTAAATTTGCACAGTTTTTAAAAAATGGGAGGTCTTTACTTTTATTTTTGAATAATTTTCTTCATTTGTATTTTTTATCTTTTCTATCATTTCACAATATTTTCTACATATAATTAACTTTGTAGTTTCTAAGTTCTTTTTTTTATTTCTTTTTAATAATTTATAAATATATTTTGTAATAATAATAAGTCATAAGTTATGTATATTTTATAATTTTAAATTTATAATCTTTTAATATTTTGACATATTTACAATTTATAATCATTTGATATATTAATTATTTCTTAAACTTCATATTTTTTGTATTTATATTACTAATATATATATATTATTTAAATATTTTAATCATAATAATATCACTTTATTTTTTTCTTTTCTCTCTTTGCAAATTAAAAAGAGTCTCTTTCATTTATTTTCTTTGCAAAGTAAGCAAATGGTCCATTTCCTTCACACTTAGTCATTTCCTTCAAATTACGCGGCTTAACGTCTCAAACATGGCAATTGCTAAATGCACCTCTATTGTTTACTAAATGTACTTCACTTGTGTATTTTTTTATATTTATATCTCTAAATTATCCACTGTCTAGAATGTAATGTGAAAGAAGAAAGCAGGGTGTTTGGGTTGCAAGATATGATGAAGGTTGATGGAGGTGGTAAAATATGAAGGTTTGGAGTTGACATATAGGGAGATGACAGTGAGTGGACTGTGATAGCAATCTCAACAACTCCATAATTTGTGATAACGCAAAGTGTAGGAAATCGATCTCTTGTTCTATTGCGCACACATCGACAACATGAAGGAACACATGGGCACGATGGCGTTGTTGACAATGGAGTGATACTCGACATTGATGTACTGCAGGGAGGGATTCGTCAGTGATGCAGGTGAAGAGGCAAATCCAGATCTTGGAGGGTCGACGATGCAGACAAGGTTGACGGCGAAGTAACACGTGCGACATCAAGGGGCGTGTAGGGGAGCATTGGCATCAACCTCACCCCCTTGTCAGAATTTAGAATCATAAAAAATACAAATTTCTTACAAAAACATGGACCCAATAAAACATTAAATTAATATTGAGTAGCATAAATAAGTAGCAGTTTAGCAAGATTTAGAATTTATATTCTGGCCTAGAATCCATTCACAATAGCTAGAAGCATCACTAATCCCCATTTAAGTAGGGAATTTTAATGGTCACTTTGGATGCATCAGAAGGAAGAACAGGACCTGCCGTGAGTGAACTTCTTACTGACTCCAATGCTCGGGAAGTTTGAAGAGTCATCTCGGCATGGAGTTGTATACATGTCATAGCCATCTATACAACAACAAAAGCCTTAACTTTAACATATCATAGCCATCTATAGTTAAAAAAAATATTTGGAACAGGAAATTAGGAAATTAACAGGAGTTAAACCAAACAATAGAAGGGGGATATAAGGGGACAAGGGGGCTTTGCAAAGCTCTACAGCAGAATAAAAAAGGCCAATAGTAAAAATTCCTAGGATAATAACAAGCTATCTGGGTTAATATTTTAAAAGCATATACATTGTCATGAATCATTAAAATAAATATGAAAATAGAATTGTTAATTATATCCTTTGAAAAATTAAGTCGCGACTAAATGAGAATCCCATCTTCTGTCACTGAGAATATTGTGGGAGTATTTTTTTCACTAGAATTTTGTTCTCCCTCATCTAGTTGAATATTGTCTACACCGATTGGTGATTCAACTTTATTTCTAGGGGGGCTCAATATTGGATAAAGAAGGCCTATAACATGTGTTTGGGTTGGTGGGGTGATGGTTGACTACAAAATTGTGGATTTTGAGAACTATCACTGGTGGGTGGCTCTACATTGGATGAAGGATATATATACCACATGTGTGAGGATGGTGACATAACATACTGTGGTGGATTTTGAGAGTTTTCACTGGTATAGGTGGTGGTAGATACATAACATACTGTGGTGGATTTTGAGAATTTTTACTGGTATGAGATGGTGGTCGATACATAACATATTGCGGTGGATTTTGAGAATTTTCACTAGTAGGCGGTGATTGATTTTGCAAATAATTATACTAATTGAGATCCATTTTAGAGAAAATAAAAAAGATTGAGACTTGATAAGAACAAGAAAAAAATTAGGACTAGAAATATTACGTTCAAAACTCCATCAATAAGACCTAAATTTATAATGAACAATATGTAACGATAATTTTCAAATGACACCATGAAATGACCATTCATAGATAACAAGTCTATTCAGTGCAAACAGTAAAATTCACTAGCAATTTTGAAAAAACAAAATATTTTTCCCAACGTTTTACCCACCACCCACCCCTACCATTATTAAAAACAAAAACAAATTTATTTTCAAACAACTCCAAAAGCTTTATTCCCCTTCCCCCAACGTTCTAAACTCCAAAAGCTTCATTTAAAAAAAAACTAAAAAAATACCCACCTTCATTTTTTCAACTCCAAAATCTTCATTCTTCCTAACATTTCTCAAAAACAAAAAAATCACCCACCTGCATTTTCTCATTCCTTCTCCCTTTTCCATTTTCTCATCCGCTGTCATTTTTTATTCCCTTGGCTTCTTCTTTTTCCTTTTCCTTCTTCTTCATTTCCTAGCCACCAGTGTCGCTCCCTCGCAACCATGACAACCTCTCGAGCCACCACCGTCACTTGCTCGCACAACCATCGTCAGTGCAATGATATGAGATTTTTTCATATTTGTTCAATATTTATTTCCTCGGTGTTTTCCAAATTTGTTCATTTTTCTTGTTCTTGCGATATGGGTGGATTGAAGGTGATTGATGTTGGATAATAATTTTTTAATGCTAAGCATCCATTTCTTATATATGAAACTCTTTTAAAAAACGATTTCTTCCACGTAGATTTCTCCAGTGCACAAGTTCTTCAAACACCTGTTTCTTCACTTTAAGAAACTCATCCCGAAACTCACATTGGAGATGCTTTCAACATAGTGAATAAGCTCAAGATTGGGGAGTGTCTTGCAAACCCTTATTAGAGAGCTCGTACAGGTACATGTTTTATGACTTTTTTTTTCAATGTTTTCTACTTTTTGATAATATAATAATACATTTTGATCCAATATTTTTTTTTGCTTTTCAACTAATTTTAATTTATATATTTATCTTTAACCAAATAATCTCATTTTCACTTTATTTCTTATTTAATTTTTTCCTATTATTTTCTTTTCTTCTTCACAACCAAACAATCTAAATGATAAAGAAATAAATTAAATAAATAAAAAATAAAGGCTAAAAATTATTTTAGCCAAAATTAATAATTTTTTTGTCTTATTTTAGTTATTAATAAAATATAGGCTAAAATATATTTTTATTTTTCATATTTAGATTAATGTGTCACAACATTTTCAAAATTTTAAATTAAGTTTATCATTTAAAAATGTAAAGACTAAATTGTTTACAAATAGATACTTCAACGACTAAATATTCTATATACCCGTATGATTAACAATTTATAAGATAAGATGACAAGAATATTTTTTAAGTATTAAAATTTAATTTAACAAAATTAAGGCCTGCTTATTTGCATAGAAAAATGATAGAAAATGAAAGAAAGTAACTCTAAAATATGAGACTCGTACTTTAATTAATTTTAAATTAAATCTTTATCTTATTTCACTTTTTTTCCACTTGACTGGACCAACCTAATTCAGATAAAATACTAATAAAAAATCTAATTATTATTTTTGGAAAAAAATATTAAAAACACTCTGGCACACTTTCATTCAATATAATTATTAAATTAACGTAAGAAAATAAGATAATTATTAAATTTACAAGAGAAAATCTCAAGAAAATAAATTACAATAAATTAACATTTTATTGTGAGTAGTCACAAGTCACGACACATCCCACATGCGATGTCAATTTCCAGTTGAAAGAGAAGGGTTTGCGAAACAGTGTATTCTTTCTTGCGTTGCTAAAACCTTGCAACTGTACTTCCTTTTGGCTTTTTCTCCGTGCCTATGGCGGCGGTAGCGGTGGCGGAGGTTAGGAAGGCCCCACGGCCGGGCAAGGGCGGTTACGAAGCGCACGGCCTGAGCGAGGAGGAGGCTCGTGTACGCGCCATCGCGGAGATCGTGAGTTCCATGGTGGACCTCTCTCACAAAGGCCAGAACGTGGACCTGAACGCGCTCAAGTCCGCGGCGTGCCGCAAGTACGGACTCTCACGCGCGCCCAAGCTCGTGGAGATGATCGCGGCGCTCCCCGACGCCGAGCGCGAGACGCTCCTCCCCAAGCTCCGCGCCAAGCCCGTCCGCACCGCCTCCGGAATCGCCGTCGTCGCCGTCATGTCGAAGCCGCACCGGTGCCCACACATCGCCACCACCGGGAACATCTGCGTCTACTGCCCCGGGGGACCTGACTCCGACTTCGAGTACAGTACTCAGTCTTACACCGGTTATGAACCAACCAGCATGCGTGCAATTCGTGCGAGGTAGGGTTTTATGTTAGTTTGGTCTTTTGTGTTAGGGTAAACGAAACTGTTTTTATGAGTGAATAGTTGAGTCAAATTAATCCCTATATTCTGTCGATTTTTGTGAGAGTGTATTGTTTTAGGATTTTGCTGTGAATCCTAAATGTTTTCTTTTGTGTTAGGGTTACTAATTAGGCTTGAGGTTCGTAATTCGTAAATTGCTAATTGTGTGTTTGTTCGGAGACACTAGACGTGGTTTTTGTAGTTAAGTTAGGTCGTGACTCGTGAGTGTGGATTTCGTTGCTCAAATAATTAGTATGTGACCTGTAGATTATTTTGACCAACAGTATACACATTTAGGGGGTGTCAGACATGAATTTTATCAGTCAATTGGATTTTTGTTGTGAAAACTAATTTGGCCATGCTTAAGGGGCATTAAACCTATTTTTCATGTCATTAGGGATTAATTTGACTATTTACTAAGATATTAATTACAAGAAGTACCAACTTAGTGTGACATGGTTGACAAATAACTTTTCCTTAAAGCATGTGATCAAGGGTTCAATATTTAGGTTCCTGTGTATCAAAAAACATCTAACAGGAAAGGTTGGCCACTTAAATGAATCCTATTACTTTAAGAGATTAGTCTTTGGCTCTCCGCTTGGGATGTCCTGGATTTAACAAAAGAAATTACAATAAGTGATGATTATGCTAGTAGGTTTGTAAACTATTGACCTGAGCATCACTGTTAGTCTTGTTTGATTTCATGTACAAACATTCTTTGAAGGATTTATGTTGTGCCGTATGCTATTTTTTTACGAATGATATAATTGTGGAACTGGATTTAGGTATAATCCATATGTCCAAGCGAGGAGCAGGATAGATCAGCTTAAGCGTTTGGGTCATAGTGTAGACAAGGTTTGGAGCTCATTTTACATCTATTGAATATTCCAATCCAAGTGCATGAAATAAGAGTAGATTTACTGTGTAAAGTACTTATAATTATGGTTGTTGTTTTCAGGTTGAGTTTATCTTAATGGGCGGTACCTTCATGTCACTTCCGGCTGATTACCGTGATTACTTTATAAGAAATCTTCATGATGCTTTGTCTGGACACACATCTGCCAATGTGGAAGAGGCAGTGGCTTACTCTGAGCATGGGGCAACCAAGTGTATTGGCATGACAATTGAAACGTAAGTTGCTGTTTAGGTATATACATTTGCAATATTTGTGAAAGTTTGGAGCCTTGGTCTGCTGGTCATGTACAGTTATGTGTCTTTTTCTTTTTTGGTTAATAAAAATAATGCATGGTAGATCAACAGCTCTTTCTAGTGATTAAAACAATATACTTTATATAATTTAAAAAGTTATAACTCAGACATAGATTGGTTTAGTTATGGAATCTCTTGGGTGTTTCTGCCTTTTTGGTTTGAGCTAGCTTATCTATAATTAATTGATGTAGTGAAAATATTCTGGGAAATTTACATGGCAATAGAGTGGTGTAACACATCTATGATGAGCTTTTATCAAATTCTGCACTTTTTAAAATTTTAACAGGAGGCCAGATTATTGTCTTGGGCCTCACTTGCGCCAAATGCTTTCTTATGGTTGTACACGATTGGAGATTGGAGTCCAAAGCACCTATGAAGATGTTGCTCGAGACACAAATAGAGGACACACTGTTGCTGCTGTAGCCGATTGTTTTTGCCTGGCTAAAGATGCTGGTTTCAAGGTTTTTTACTCTTAATCTCAATCTGCACAATCAGTAGAAAACAGATCTTTGTCCTGATCAACCATTATCCTATGTGTCCCTCCTGCTGCATTTTTTAGATAAAAATTTATTTACACATATTCCTGCACATATATTTTCAATGAACTTTTTGTCATGTTTACTGTCTCATCATATTTGTATTGATTAGAACTGTTGCAAGCTTTAGATAGATTTATCAGTATATAAGCCAAACTTTTTGTATGTTTAAACGTATTGCTTGTAATATTTTACATTTCTCTAGTTGTATTTCTTTTAGAATACGGACTAGGTTAGTCATGTCTCATCCCACTTTCTCTTTCGTCATTTAGTTTATGCTTATTTTTTTTGGCTTTTGCTTTAGGTTGTTGCTCACATGATGCCTGATCTTCCAAATGTTGGTGTTGAAAGGGACATGGAAAGTTTCCGGGAGTTTTTTGAGAGTCCCTTGTTTAGAGCAGATGGGCTTAAAATATATCCTACACTTGTAATTCGTGGAACTGGGCTTTATGAGCTCTGGAAAACTGGCAGGTAGATATCAATTTAATTTTTTTTAATTATTGGACTACTTTTTCCTCAAACTTCTCAATTTTCATCTTAGTATTTATTAGTTTTTCTTAATGGTCTGTAGAAAGTAAAAAAACATTAATATAATTGTAGGTATAGAAACTATCCACCAGAGCAACTTGTGGACATTATAGCAAGGATCCTTGCAATGGTACCCCCATGGACACGGGTTTATAGAGTTCAGCGGGATATTCCCATGCCTCTGGTTACCTCTGGGGTTGAGAAAGGAAATCTGAGGGAGCTAGCATTAGCTCGAATGGAAGACCTGGGATTGAAATGTCGTGATGTTCGGACCAGAGAAGCTGGAATCCAGGTTATTATATAGAACTGGTTTTGTTTGGAAAATTTCTGTAGCATTGATTGCAAGTGCTTTGAAATTCTGCTGACACAATTTGTTCACTAGATACCTTTTTGGGGCACCAACAAACATTTTGTATTTCTCTGCAGGATATTCACCACCAAATTAAGCCAGAAGAGGTGGAGCTTGTTCGGCGTGATTATATGGCGAATGAGGGTTGGGAAACATTTCTATCATATGAAGATACACGGCAGGTAATTTGATCTTTCTTTCTTTCTTTTTCCTCTATTGCTAGTGCCTATGTTTACTCAATCACATATTCTCCGAAATTTTCCAGCTTCTACAGTAGTCTTTTTTTATAGAAAAAATGAGTGATGTAGGACAGCATTCAAGAGTGTTCCTCTTGGTAGGGTACTTGTAAGATAAACAAACCAGGATTGTTCCTGTACTCTCTTGATAAAAGCTAAGTTGCTCTGCTTGGGTACTGTGCCCCTCCTACTCAGGTTTCAAATGCTCTTAGAACAAAGGAAATGCCAGTTATGCTAAAGTCTAAATTACATTAGCCACCTAAAGGGGATTTATAACCCAAATACAATAAAAGGCATAGATAAAATCTAATTAGATACAGAATCTTAATAAATATAAATTACTTCAAACTAAACATCTTATCGAAGATAAAATCCCCAAAAATAAGGAAAGATATCTATATCTTAATCAACAAATCCCATTTATCCCCAAAATCCATATATTAAAAATAGGCTTAAATATGTTTTTGATCTCTGATATATACCCGACTTTTGCGTTTGCTCCCTAATAAATTTTTCCTTTGCATCTGCTCCCTAATATTTCAAAAGTTTTGTTTTAGATATCTGTCGTCAGTTAAGTGATGATATGTCCATTAAATATTTGATAGCGCGATTTGTGGGGGCTCAAAAACCGTCAGTATTTATTTCAATACCAATTTAAATTTTCTGGGAGTTAAACGCCTTCCGCCAGAAAATTTAAATTTGATTTTGAAACAAACATTGATGGTTTTTGAGCCGTCACCAATTGCGCTATCAAATATTTAACGGACACCTCATCACTTAATTGACAACAGGGATCTAAAACAACTTTTCAAATATCAAGGAGCAGATGCGGAAGAAAAATTTATCAAGGATCAAATGCAAAAGTCAGGTATATATTAGGGATCAAAACATATTTAAGCCTTAAAAATAAAATAAATAATCCTAATTAAAAATTGTGACTTGTAAATGTAGTTCATAACTGGCCGTGTTCCTCTTTGTACATATTTTTCCTTCTTTAATTGCAAATCAAGAGGAACGTGGCTCAACCTGTTGCTCAAACACAACAATGACCTTGTCTGAACTCTCTGCTTGTAAACAGGATATCCTTGTTGGTTTGTTGCGACTGCGAAAATGTGCCCGCAACACAACTTGTCCAGAGCTTATGGGGAAGTGTTCTATTGTTCGTGAACTCCATGTTTATGGAACTGCTGTACCAGTTCATGGACGGGATGCTGACAAGCTACAACACCAGGTAATACTGGGCCAGTTTGTTTAAACTTATTTGTTGAAATAAACACTTATTTTAATAAAATAATCATTTTTCTGTTTTTTTAAGTGTGTTTGTCTAAACTGCTTCAAAAACAGTTTTCTAATTATTTTAAGAAGCAAATCTTATCTGCTTATTAAAAAAACACTTATATAAAAAATAATTATTTTAAAGTTGTTTTTTAAGTTTAACAAACTCACTCATTGTCTTGCTAATATGGAAGTGGCATGGAAATGAATAGAAGTTTTCAAATGATTTCATTGGATTAAATCACTAAACAGTTTGATTAAATTCGTTGGTTTTTTTTTTTTTGGATTCTGTAAGCTGCCAATTTTGTGTATATAAAATTCTTTGGACATGTATAATAACGGAGAAAAAAATGCATGCTGATATTCATACTGTGGCCTTCTTAATAACATGTCCTTTTTCTATTCTACTTGAACTGCTTTGGACCGAAATTATTGTTAACAGGGTTATGGCACACTTTTAATGGAGGAGGCAGAGCGCATTGCTTGCAGAGAACACAGATCAACAAAAATAGCTGTAATTTCAGGGGTTGGCACACGCCATTATTACAGGAAACTGGGATATGAGCTTGAAGGACCTTACATGGTGAAATATGTAGTGAAATAACATACTATATATTTCTGATGTAATTTTGTAGCATTTGTTAATTAAATGTTTTATATGTCAATCACACATTCGTTTGTGCTGAAGATCCCTAACGCCCCCTCCCCCAACGCTCTTGGCTAGATTGATTTTCATAATTATATAGCTTTATTTTGAGATTTAGTAGATAAATTTTGGTAGGTTCCTCTTAAAGTTGCATCATCGATTGCACTCATATGTTTGACTTGCATTCACTTTCTTACACATGTTGCCCGTATGAGTTATGCGAGTTTGTCAATATTGAAATGTTTCCACGTGCTATCAATTCATCTCTCCTTGGGTGCATGGACAAGACTCAATAGTTTTTTTTAAATAGTCTAAGACTCAATAGTTTAATAATGAGGAGGCTGTATATATTTCGTCAGAGGGAAAATAATTTGTATCCTCTCGAGCAGCTCCCCAACCCCCTTTTACCAGAAAAGTTAACCATTTTAACTTTTAAGTATTTACCAATCTCATAATGTCATTAATCAATCTTATCAAATTTAATTAACTCCATATTGTCATTGACCAATCTTGTATTTGTGACTAACCAAGCTTTAAATTGATCGTTTATATTTTATTGTTGTTACCTTAATTGATGTGGATCATTTATAGTTAAGATGTTGGCTAGAGAGAGAATGGAAAATTATTTGAGAGGGTCTAAATTTAGAGAAAAAAAATGATGATGCGATCTACCTGAAAAGGTTAACATGTGCCATTCAGACATTAATAATTATATGGGGTAATTGTTACAAAATATAACTAGGACACATGTTGCTTATCAAGCACATAGTATTTAGGATAAAATTAATTTTAAAATAATTTATTTTATACAAAATTGTTTATTAGCATTATTTTTTTTACAATTTTACTTATAGTTTATGAAAAATAAGAAAAAGAGCAAATATACTGATAATTAGATGAGGATTGTGCATGCGTGAAAAAAAGAGATTAAAGTATGTTGTGTAGTTTAACGAAATCTTAAGAGATATCATTTAGAAAATATATCTTGTCAAATAATTAGACAGTAGATAATCTGAGCGAGGAAAAAAAAAATAGTGAAAATAGAAAGATATCACAACATCCTCGTCATCAGAGTTGTCGTGCGTAACTAGTCACAACTCACAACGTACCTTGAACCTTGTCTCTCCTATTCATTTCCTTTATCAACATTTACGCGCTCCCAGTCCCGCCATGCTGAAATCAACCTTCACTCCAATTTTCTGGGTACTCACCCCCAAACCCAAACCTCCAAAACTCCCTTCCCGTGCAATTGCAAACACCTACTTCACAAGCAGCACGCCACATGTTCGACATAATGCCCCTCTCAACCCCATCACCCCACCACCCCCATCTTCAGCCTACATCCACCTCCCATTCTGCCGCAAACGCTGCCACTACTGCGACTTCCCCATCGTCGCCCTCGGCTCCACCTCCGCCCGAACCAACGACGACCCACGAGTCTCAAACTACATACACTGGCTCTGCAGAGAAATCAATGCCACCAATATGGACCAACCTGATGATGCCAACACCATCACACCCCTTCAAACTGTCTACTTTGGAGGCGGGACGCCCTCGCTGGTGCCTCCTAGGATGGTTTCCTCAGTGTTGGACACACTGAGGACGAAGTTTGGGCTGCGCGAGGACGCGGAAATATCGATGGAGATGGACCCGGGCACGTTTGATGCTGAGAAGATGCGAGAGATGGTGGTGCTGGGAGTGAATAGAGTGTCCTTGGGAGTTCAGGCGTTTCAGGAGGAGCTGTTGAGAGCATGTGGGAGGGCACATGGGCTGAAAGAGGTTCATGAGGCTATTGATGTTGTCAAGTTATGTGGAGTTGAGAATTGGAGTATCGATCTTATAGCTTCATTGCCTCATCAGACTAGTGACATGTGGGAGGAAAGTCTAAGGCTTGCCATTGAAGCACAACCAACTCATGTTTCGGTTTATGACTTGCAAATTGAGCAAGGCACGAAATTTGGACGATTGTAAGTGCCAGTTATGTTACACTAGCAGAAGCCAAGTTTTAAATTGCGGTTGTAGTTGCCGTTTCATTGTGATCTTTGATATCGTGGAAATTGCAAAAACATGGTCTGCCACCGCAATTTCAGCTTCAATGTCAAGGTTTTTGGGCTCTTTGTATCATAGAGAGTTTTTGAGGAAGAGTGTCAGAGAAAATGTCACTAGCATTCCTTTTCTCTTTTCCGCAATGTCAAGGATCGCGATGCAACTGCAATCTAAAACCTTGACATCAGATGCAACTACGGTTGTAGAGAGACCCCAAAATTTGACATTGCAGCAGCAATCTCCGTCGCTGAGACCCTAAAATCTTGACGATGCAGTCACAATTGTGGTCTTTTAGACCCTAAAGACCTTGATGTTGCCTCACTAAACATTTTTTAAAACTTTGACTAGCATTGGTGGCTTTTTCTTTTCTCTTTCTTTTAAAGCATTAAAATGATTTGGAACCTGAAGGTGAAAATGTTTACAGGTACTCACCAGGGAAATTCCCAATGCCTTCTGAAACACAGTCAGCTGAGTTCTATAAGATGGCTTCAAGAATGCTTTCTGATGCGAATTACAATCATTACGAAATCAGCAGCTACTGCAAGAGTGGATATGAGTGCAAACACAACGTTATCTATTGGAAGAACAAGCCTTTCTATGGCTTTGGCCTTGGCTCTGCTAGCTTTGTTGGTGGGTTGAGGTTTTCAAGGCCAAGGAAAGTGAACGATTATATTAATTTTGTGCAGAATCTTGAAAATGGATTAGTAAATTGCTCTGTTGAAGGCCACATTCATGGGAAGGACACAGTCATGGATGTGGTGATGTTGTCCCTAAGAACTGCACAAGGCATAGACTTAATGAGTTTCCAAGAATCAAACGGCAGCTCTATTGTTTTGTCTTTGCTTGAGGCTTATAAACCTTATGTTGAGAGTGGACATGTGGTTTGCTTGGACGAGCATAGGAGAACCGTTAGAATAGATGACCTTAATTCTTTTTTGGACAAAACTAATGCAGAAGGAAGGGTGTCTTATATAAGGCTAAGTGATCCAGAAGGTTTCCTCTTATCAAATGAGTTGATAGCCATAGCTTTTGGGGTTATTGACTCTTGGAAGGATATGCCTCCATACCAAGAAACAGAAGCTACTTGAAAGCATGAATGAATCTGTTAAAGCAACACATAAGTTATAGATGGTATTATCTAACAATTATTTTGTGTCTATTTATACAGAGCAAATATTTGTTGAAAGGAGGGGATGGATATTCAAACACTAATGATGGTCATCTTTACATTCTATTGACATAGGTCAAATGATCTTCATAACAAATTAATAGTTCATGAAATAAGATAAATTAGGATTAGGCTTAATTGAATTTTTTATTTCTAACTTTTTTGTTACAAATTTTACTTCCAACAAATTAATTTGACAAATTTTATTTTTAACTTTTTTTTTAAAAGCTTGCACATTTTACCTTTCGTTGTCGAGCTGACATGATATGTTAAAATAATTATACTTTTTATCTCTAATTTTTTATTTTTTGACAAATTTTACCGTCAACTTTTTTTACATTTTGGTGAATTTTACTCCAAAAATAAGAAGATTGTAGGTAAAAATACCCCAAAAATCTGAATGTTCAGGTAGAAAACCCACAATCTTGAGATTAAAAACTCTGAAGTTTTTTAAAAAATGGAGCACAAAAGAACACCAAAAAGATATATATCTTACATTGAGTAAAGTTTCTCCTACCAAAAATACAATTGCAATACCGTTGCTCACACAAGGAAAAACGTTGCACGCGACAAACGCCAAAGAAAAGGAATAGACCTTAATTTGGAAAGTGATCTCACCTTGTTGCACACTGACAGACCCTTTTATAAGTGTGTATGGAATCGATTTAGTGATGTGGGTTATATTCAAATACTCTCTTTCTCCCCATATAACATCTATTGATTGTGGATATGTTTTAATTGAATGTGAAAACAAAAATCTTTTGAAAGTGTTTTTTTTACAATGATCTTATAAGTGTTATTCTTTATTTTAAAACTAAAGAGCTTTTTGGACAACACTTTGTGAAGGACATAGACTTGTGTCAAGGAAGGAAAAAAGACACTAACAATCACAAATTAAGACTTTTTACAGGAAATCATACTACGAGGAAACTATCTTACATGATTTTTGGATGCCTAAAACCTTATTTAACACCCAAAAAAAGAGATAAAAGAGAAAAAAGCAAAATAGGAAGAAAAAGAACGAAGAATACACAAGTGAGGTGTATAAAAAAGTAGAGTGACAAAAAATCATTCTCTTTATTTTATTTTGAGAAAAATTGAAAAATACATATTTTGACTAAATTATGATTTAATTTCTCATTTGAACTTTATATCTATACAAACTTTAAGTTATAGTTTCTATACTTAGCAATTATTCATTTTAATATCTACGCATATTTTTTTATTTGTTTCAATTATTACACGTACACTTTTTGATCCGTTTTAATTTTTATAATTTTGGAATAAAGTCTCCAAAACCAATTAAAAAGTACATATGTATAAAAACTAAAACAAATAGTCTTTAAATTAAAAAAACTAAAATGTAACAAAAAAAATTTAAAACTAAAAGGCTTAAATATATTTTTTGTTTTTAAAAATTAGTGTTTTTTATTTATTTATTTTTAGTCCTTATAAGTTCACTTTTTCTAATTTTAGTCTATGTAAGTTTTTATTTATTTTTAATCCCTGTAAGTTTATATTTTTTTAATTTTAGTCCCTTTAAAATTATATTTTTTTCATCTATAGTTTCCATAAATTGGTATATATAAAGATCAAAATTGAAAAAAACACAAATTTATAAAGATTAAATGAGTAAAATTTTACATGGATTAAAATTTAAAAAATATAAATTTAAAGGAAGATTAGAAAATAAACTTATCGGAATTAAAAGTTAAAAAACACTAACTTTAAAAAAATAAAATTCTAGCCAAACTAAAATGTTAAGCTCGTGCATGAATAGTGTTGAACAATGCTAAACTAAACCAAAATGAGTAACCATCCACCATAGGAATGATGTGAGATTGTTTCAGTTCAAGAGGATACCTTTGCTCTATAAAAAAAAAAAAAACAATTGATTAATTTAAGTAAGAATTTGAGCCCCAAAAAAAAGAAAAATTAATTAATCCATATATGACGTAAGTAGTGTTTGAGACGCAGGGTCTAAGCAGGGCACTTTGATGCGGCGCGGGGTTTAGACTTGAGTGTACATTCTGAGAAAAGAGAAGAGAAAATGGGGAAGAAGACGAAGAAACCGGGCAAAGGCAAAGAGAAAACCGAGAGAAAAACCGCGAGAGCCGAAGAGAAGAAAGCTCGCAGGGAAACCAAGAAGCTCTCTCCCGAAGACGACATCGACGCCATTTTGGTATGCTTTTGCTACTCTCTAATCTATCTCCGATCACATTTCCCTTTCATTTCCATTTCATTTTCACGAAGTAATAAGTAAGCAAAAACCTAAAAACAAAACAATGAAACTTGTATTGACACAGTTGAGCATTCAAAAAGAGGAAGCTAAGAAGAAGGATGTTCAAGTCGACGACAACGTTCCCGCACCTTCTCCTCGCTCCAACTGCTCGGTAACTAACGCCGTTAACTTCACTCACTCACTTTTTCACTCGCATCTCACCGTTGCGTTGCGTTTTCCGTTTTCCGTTTTTTTTTTTTTTTTATCGGCAAATGTTAGTTGTTAGTATTGCGTTTTCCGTTTCTTGACGCATCGTTTTGCAGCTCACTGTCAATCCATTGAAGGAGACCGAGTTGATTCTCTACGGCGGCGAATTCTACAACGGAAACAAGGTTACGAGTTTGAACTTTGAACTCAAACGTGATTGCGTTTATTTGTTGATTGAGTGATGTGATGTATGAGTGAATTGTTGTTGCCGCAATGTGAATTTGTGCAGACGTTCGTCTATGGCGATCTCTTCCGGTATGATGTGGAGAAGCTGGAATGGAAATTGGTTTCGAGTCCTAACAGTCCTCCTCCTCGCAGTGCTCATCAAGCCGTTGCGTGGAAGAATTATGTTTATGTTTTTGGTAATTCACTTTACTTTGGTGTTCAAGTTTAGCTGAGCCGAATGGCGATTTGTGAACCATGTAACCAATCTCAATTAGCGGGATAAGGCTTTGGGTATGTTTGAATTTCCGTTCAAAACACCGTCGAATGCCAATTCAACCTTTTTGTTCAGTCATGTTCAGGGGCCTTTGAATGTGCCAAAACATAAAAACAAACACACACTTTGTTTTTTTAGTTGTTGATAACTGAGTTTACAAGCTTTTGCTTGCTGCCCACAGTTGAAAAATTTGTGTGGTAATTGTTATTTTACTTTCGTTTGTGCTTTAGGTGGTGAGTTTACGTCTCCAAACCAAGAGCGGTTTCATCACTACAAGGTTAAGCTCACATTGCCTTGCTTTTGATATGTGACGAGATTACAAGAATGTGGTTTGGTGTATAGGATTTTGACTTTTGGTTGTGTTGTTTTTTGGATTTGTTTAGGATTTTTGGATGTTGGACCTGAAAACAAATCAGTGGGAGCAGCTTAATTTGAAAGGGTGCCCCAGTCCACGTTCAGGACATCGAATGGTATGTTCAGGTTCATGAGAAGTGATACACTCATTCATTTACTACTAAGGGTGTCCGATTATTGAATCTTTTATCAAACAGGTTTTTGGTATGTTTGTTTCTGAAAATGCATGCTATTGTCCGGATTGCATTGCAAATGTGAAAATAGAATCACAACTTATAGCATAGCATGTTTACTGTTCTGTTAGAACATCAAAATTAGATGATCCACATCACAGCTTGATTTGGCTCATTTCAATGTAATATTCCTATTTTGAGAGTGCAGTACAGTCATGTCAGAAATTAAATAACGAGAACAATTTATTATCTTGTTGCTGAAGCTGATTTAATTACTAATATCCTTGTTGTTGAATTAACAATTACCCAAAAAATTATGCAAGATACTGCTATTGGGAATACAGATCTTTTGTGCTGTTTGGTCTTAAACAGCTGCAAGGTTGGATTACTTGCATATCTCAATTCTTGTTCGACCGCCCCCATTTAATGGATGACAGAACACATAAATTAATTGACCTTTTTGAATCATCAATCATCATATTGTTTGCACTTGTTACTAGATTGCATGCTCCTGACATATAGAATATCCATTCTTTCTGTGTCTGACTGCAGTATCTTAGAGCCTATTTCATGCATCTTATTTTGCATACTTTAAAGATGGTTGCTTTGCTCATTCTAATTGCTAAAAGCCTGAAACCTTGCAATATTCTCCCTTCCTCTTTTTTTCATTTGAATTTCTTAGTTTTTTTTACAGAGAAATCCATGGCATGTCCAGTCCAACTTGTTTGTGCTTATGTGAAATTTTGTTCTTGTTGGTATGTTTAGGAACCTGTTTGTGATATCATAGTTATGAAACTTTATTTTAGTAGTTAATCACTGTGTGCCCCCCCAATATCATATGACATATTAATCCAGTTTTGTTTTTCTTCATCATATATGTGTTTGTTCTAATGCTTTATTTTGGTTAATTAACAGGTATTGTACAAGCACAAGATTATTCTTTTTGGTGGCTTCTATGACACTCTTAGAGAAGTGAGGTTGTTAGTGCTGCTTACTTTTTTTTGTTGATAATTTTTTATTGTCCATAATTGTGTTAATTATATGTATGTGATTTTCTTTCCCATATTAAAAAAATAAAAAACTCCGCAGCAGATGAAAAGATTTCTGTAGCTAATAGTTAAATTAAAAGGTTCTGATTTTGAAAAATGAGTTCTAGTATATAATATCCATGATTCAACATAAATCTAATTAAGTCTACAGGCAATTGGATTCAGGGAGAAGCAGAATTTGAGCTTCTAATAAACTCAAGTTACAGGATTTCTGTGGATTTTTTCTCTGCTTGAAATGCATTAGTATATACTATATTGCATGTCAACATCAATTTCTTTGTGAAAAGGGTCAAGATGGAAATTCCACTGTAACCCCGTTGCACGTGAAGCAAGTAGAAATGAGGAAGGTATAAGGTATCATTTCTATTAGAGGAAATATTTAAAAGCAGAGTAAAGGAGGGAAGGGTGGCAGAAATGGAGAATAGTTAGTTATGAGTGGGGTAGGTCTCTCAGTCTGGGGGCTCAATCTCTGGTTTAGTCTTCTTTTTTCTCTCATAAATTTCATTTCTATTCCAAGAAAATCCTTAATCACTATTCTGGAGATAACAAGACAGATTATACCCAACCAGATTCTCTGTTTTATTATCATTTTTATTCATTTCTTTAGTTCTGTTTACTGATTCTTATCAGGTTACTTTCTTTGCTTGCTATAACTTCAAATTTTTGTCTTGAACACTTTAATATTAATATACTAATGTGGTAATTTTCAAATATTTAAACTATTTTTTGCCTTTTCAGTGGTCCATGAGTAATGTAATGAAGAGTTACACCATACACAGTATCATTGAATAGTTGCATGAAGTTGTTTTGTGAAATCACATGTATTAAGCCTTCTGAAATTTATCCACATTAGTTGATTTTATGGAATTTTGAGAAAATTAAATTCGTGTTTTGTGTTTTAATCATGACATACAGATGGAGGATGAATCAGTATTCAGAAACTTATGGTATCATAGTTGTGTAAATATTGAATGTTATTGACCCTATAAATTTTAAATTTTGCATCTGATGTTCTTTGTGTATTAACATAAACAAAGTTCTTTAGATTATTTACCAAGAGAGACCAGTCATTGGTATTGATTCACTTAATAGCATTTCTTTGCCAGGTTAAGACCTTTTAATTGATTATGCAGGTACTACAATGATCTATTTGTATTTGACCTTGATCAATTTAAGGTAAATATATCTTAATATCTGGGTTATTATGTTAATATGCTATTTACTATTCAAGTTCAGCACCAAAACATCAGGTTGTTTGATTTAATGTAATATTGTTGATTTTGTGTTCATTAATTTGATTGATGCCAATGTGATTTTGTGTTATAGTGGCAAGAAATAAAGCCTAAGCCTGGAGCAATGTGGCCAACTGCACGTAGTGGTTTTCAATTATTTGTTTACCTAGATGACGTGAGTAAAATACTGATCCCCTTTACATGAAGCTAATTTTTTGTTTTAAATTACTTGTATTTATGTGTTAGAACTGGTATCAAAAACAGCAAGAAAGATTGAATTTTATTGACTGAAAATTGGGAAAATTTCCCTAGAAAAGTCTAGATGCATTCCTTATGCAACTCTACATTCACCAAAAGTCCCTAAATTGCTGAACTTCAAGGGTCTGCACCTCCCAATGCCCAAAGGCTCCAATTCTCTCAAATTTTGATAAGAGATCTCTTTTCCACCTCCCCTCTTATTTATAGGCAATATGCCTTATTTCATCAACCGACTATCCTAACTATCTAATGTAACTAACTAATGAGTATCTATCATTATGTTTATTACTATAGTAAAGTTTTCCCCTATGTAATGTATGATTAATTTGTGTGGCTCTACAAAGTAGTTTTGAAGTTCAGAATATTGTCTTCTTAACAGAGTTCCTTTCACCTTGCAGATTTTTTTGTATGGTGGCTATTCAAAAGAAGTTTCATCTGATAAGAGCAACTCTGAGAAAGGAATTGTTCATTCAGATATGTGGTCCCTTGATCCTAAGACTTGGGAATGGAACAAGGTACTTTGGAGTTAAGTTTAATATTGAGTGAATTTGTATATTTCTCTTCTTAGGCAAGTTTGAGCTTCCTTATATATTATAGTTTTGCCTTGCCCACTAAATAAAATGACTCTAGTCAGTGTTCAATAGCAGTACAAACTTCTTTGTTTATGCTTCAAATTGATTATGTAATATTTTTCTCTTATATTTGCTTCTCTGTCCCTTCCCCTCATAGGCTCATACACACCCCATGGCACACTGAAAACAGTGCATTTTATTATCTTTTTGTACAACTGATTTTTTTTTTCATCATCTTTCCCCCCTTCATGACAGGTTAAGAAAAGTGGAATGCCTCCTGGTCCTCGTGCTGGGTTTTCCATGTGTGTTCATAAGAGGAGGGCTCTGCTATTTGGTGGCGTTGTGGATATAGAAGTTGAAGGTTGGCTTTTGTTTTACATGATTATTATTTTTGCAATTTGTGACACAGCTTATATTTTTAAAGCAAGTGATTGGGAAGTCATCTCTGACCTAATGCTTGTAAACAATTAATAAGATCAGACAGTCAGCTCAAACTCTTTTGAGGGGGTGTATTTCATTGTTTATGCTTGTTGTGAGGTTAGTATCCTAATTACACCAAAACTGTGCAGGTGATGTAATGATGAGCTTGTTTTTGAATGAGCTTTATGGCTTTCAGTTAGACACCAATCGCTGGTGAGTCCCACATTCCATTGGTGCTAAATATGTCATATTCTAAAGTTGCCATCTATGAACTGAATTCTTCCATTGACTTTTGATTCTAAGTCATTGTAATTTTGCATTTTGCTCTGTAATTGAATGTTTTCTGCGTATACTGGTTAGAGCATAGGTGTGCTATTATATTTAATGCTTCTTGATTTACTTATTTAATCTTGTTTTGGTAATAGGTATCCTCTGGAGTTAAGAAAGGAGAAGTCGGCTAAAGATAAGGTAGATTGGATGTCATGCAAACATGCTTCGGATCTCATGAAAATTTTCCCCATTTTAAAACTCATCCTATGGACTATTCTGCATGTTATATTTCTTCTTAATTAAATGGCTTTTGCAGTTAAAAAAAATTGAACAAAATTGTCCTGATGATGTCGACAAGAAGATAAATCCAGCATGTGCAACAAGAGAAGAAACAGAGGAGTCAGATGATGAAGAAAACAACATTGATTATATATCCAAGAATATAGCATCAAACATGTCTATTGATGATGGTGAAAGACTTACCAAATCCGAAGGAAAGCCCAAGGAATCCAGTGCTAAATTGGACCTTCAAAGTTCTTTGCCTGAGGTTGTCTTTTTAGACCATCTTATGATACTACTCCTATTTTTACCCAGATATTGATTAATGAGTTTTTTCTCTGCAAATTTGTAGGTAGTGAAGCCCTGTGGACGTATTAATGCCTGCATGGCCGTTGGAAGAGATACATTATATATATATGGTGGCATGATGGAGATTAAAGATCAAGAAATCACTCTTGATGATTTGTATTCTTTGAACCTTAGCAAACTTGATGAATGGAAGTGCATTATACCGGTTTGCTATTTTTTCTCTAGTTAACTAGCTTTTTACCAATACATGCATATGTTCTACACCATAGTTATCAATCATGGATAGTGGTGTGTAGCAGCGGACTCCAAAAATGCTATAGCGGCATAGCCCATAGTGGGATGACCGCTATTTTCAAACATTTTATACAGTTTATATAATTTATACTAAATACATATATCTTGGCACAACAGTAAAGTTGTGTCTTGGTGACTTGTTAGTCATGGGTTCGAATCCGGAAACAGCCTCTTTGCATATGCAAGGGTAAGTGTGCTTACAATATCCCTCCCCTTACCTTCGCATAGCGATGAGCCTTTGGGCAATGGGGTGCGTAGTTTAACATATAAATGCTCAATTTTTAAAAAAAAAAAAAAAAATCTATACTAAAAAATATTGACACGTTTATAATTAACAAAAAAAGGTTATAGATCTTAGCTCTTAAGCAAACATACAAGTAAATAGTAACAAAGGATACCATGTCTAACTAAAGGGACAGAAACAAAATTAGTGAATGAGTTTGGGTCTTTGGGAGATAGATAACCAAAAAAAGACATCAGAGACTTGGACTAGAGAGACAATAAACAGAGAACATAGACTGATGGAGCAGAGAGAACAAAAAAACAATAGAAAGGAAAAAAATCACATTAGAGAGACAAAAACACAGAACTCAGGTTAATAGAAGACAGAGATTGATGAGCATAAGAGAACATTGAGAACAAGATTGCAAGAAAAAAAAAAAACTGAGAATGAGAACGGGAGAAGTAAAAAAGCTGCTAGACTGGTTGTTGGAGAGTCTCCGGAGGGTCACAAAATGGTTGCTAGAGGGTCCCACAAGGGTTGTGTAGTAATCACAAGGTAGGAGAGGAAACAAGTGAGCCATGATAGTTATGAACTCTGAAAGAGTTTTCTACAAGCTGAAACCCTTTTTAACCAAAATTACCTCCATAAAATGCCCCTCTAACTAAGGATTTCGGAGGCTATTCTCAGGATTTTGGACTCCACCAGCATAATGGTGCTATAGCACCATGAATGCTGCTATGCTATTACTGCCACTACGATATGGCAGTGCGTATAGTGGTCAGGGGCTGCTATAGTTTGCTATAAAGCAGCACTATTGACAACCTGCTCTATACTATAGATTGAAAGTGATAATATTATACATCTAGGAAATCAGATGTACCCAAATATTAACACTCTCTAAAAGTGCTGTTAGTTGTAGGACATGGACCTAGCGTTCCTGAGTTGGTAATCATAGCACTGGGCAGATTTTGTGCTTGTTGTTGAGGATGATATTGCTGAAACTGCTGAGGAATTTGCCTTTGCTTTGACACCATTCCCCATGAGTTGACAGAGGAGAAATTGTTAGGCTGATAAGCTCCATAATTTTGTGGTACTGAATGCCAATTGCTAGGGTTCGAAGAAGGCTGAAACACTTGAAAGTTGGGAGGCACTTGAGGTTGATAGTTCTGATCATATCGATGATAGCAGTTGGAGGCAGGCTGTCCAAGTTTGTAACAAACTTGACATTGCACATTTGGATAACGACCACTGCGACCATGGCCACGACCATTCCGACCGCCATGACCACGTCCAGAACCACAATACCCAGAAATATGAGTTGTAGTTTGAATTCACATTTTCAGATGCAACATTCGCTTGACCAGAAGACAACTGTTGCTGTTGCGACTTCAAGGAGGGAATTTCCATTAGATTGAGTGAAGCGGTTTCAGAGGTAAGCTTCTTCTGCGATTTTTCCAATTGCATCTCATGCACAAGAAGAAGAGCTTCCACTTCCTCAATTTGCATCAGTTGAAATTTGCTCTCAATAGCGGAAATCACAGAATTGTAGTCAGAAGGCAAACCTACAAGGATGACATCAACATGTTGCTCTGGTGTAATTGGATCTCCGACAGAAGCTAGCGCATCTGCTAGGGCTTTGATGTGTAACAGGAATTCTGAAACAGTTTTGCTATCTAGAGTAGTGGACCACAATTCTGCACGAAGTTGATGAGCTCTTGCTCGAGTTAGCCACTGAAAGTGATCATGAATCTTTTCCCAGACTTGAAAGGAGTGAACAGATCCTAGAACACGCGATAGAATCGAGCTGGAGAGAGTTGATTGTGGCCATATTAAGAGCATCTGATCTTGTATTTCTCACACAGGATTCACAGTGCCAGAGTTTTGATCTGCTTCATTTGCATATCGAAGAGGAATATTCGGACACACCTAGTAACGGTGTAGTTGATGCGCTTTGATCACTGGTTCTACTTGTTGCTTCCACAGCAAGAAGTTCAAATCAGTGAGCTTTTCAGAAATCGAGTGCGATAATGCTGAAGATTAAGAGAAAGAAGGCGTAGCAGAAGGAGGAGGAGGAGGGGGAGATTCTGCCATTGAAGGAACTTTTTGGCTCTGGATACCAAATTAGATAGGGATAATCGAAAAGAGAAAGAGAGAGAGAAGAGAGAAGAGAGAGAGATAGAATTTGTGAGACTTATGAATTCTGATATTATTCCCAACTGTTTTTAGTTAAACTGTAGTTTATATAGAACTGTGAGATTTGCAGAGCAGGCTACACAAACTTGTAGGAGAAGATTCTAATGCTTGCACAACAAGTTTCTAGTTAGTTAGGTCCCAGCTGTCAAGGACAGCTGGATAACTAACTTACATACTCTGAACCGAGTACAATACTCACATATCTTCTGACTTAATATCAAATTGTTGTTCTATTTTAGGAGCTCTGTCTCTGTATATATCTCTCTCATGAGAAATGGTTAAGCAAGAAATAATTTCTGAGTTGTTGGCTGAATGTTTGTGCCTTTCCCAGTTCCAAGAGTCCAGGACACCTCATTACTTGCAATGCACTAAGTATCATTAAGAAAGTCACCAAACTAAATATGTGCTACTGATTAGATCTACCAGAGTACAATGATTTTCGACAAAGCTATATCATACGAACTTAATTTTTATTGATAATTTGTCTTTCACGATATAACTACTGAAGGAAGAGATGCTTTTTCGGTTTTTCCCCATAATTAGGGAATATATCTCAGGATTTAATTACAAATCATAATGTGAACTGGGTGTCTTATCTTCTGATTAGAATGTGGAATGTACAAAGACTAGGTCCCTGAAGATGATCTATGCTGAATCACTGATGCTGTTAATATAGCTTTTGTTGATTCAATTTCAGCTTATTTAATCTAAGAATATATTGTTATTGTAATTTCCTAATTATATACACATTTTTTCTTTATTTGCTACAACCTTACTTAGCTTTTCTTCAAGCCAGGCGTCAGAATCTGAATGGGTGGAAGCTTCAGATGATGATGAAGAAAATGAAGATGATGATGAAGATGAATCTGATGGTGATGGTTCAACTGATGAGGATGAAGATGATGAGGAAGAGGAGGAGGAAGAGGTATAGATTCTAACTTTGTAATTCAAACAAGAAAAAAATGTATGAATTATTCACTCCTCTCCTATATTTTACTGTTATGTCACATACTGAGAACCTAGTCAAAACCCTCATTTTGGCTACAATCAACCTCAAAATAGTGTTAGGCCTTGCTACCTTGTGTATGTTATGGTCAAATGTCATTCCCTTATTTAGATTACAGAAAAGGGGGGAAACCATTTATTTGGTGTAAGCTGAAATACTGAAATTAAGGCTCAGATGGCTAGGAACCAAATTGAATCTTTAGTGCAAGTGTGCAACGTCTGCAAATGAAGTGTTCTCCCCCTTTTTTCGATATACAAGGTTGAACAAGGGTAAAACTGACATTTGACTACACAACATCCATGATCCAACATCTTTTGTTAATGAATATAACAGGTGTGATAGCATTGAGTTAGTTGTAGTGTAGTAACTAGTAATTTTATAAGAAGATTTTAGGTTTAATAATAAAGGGGACATCTGTGTAGTAAATGCAAAATACATGGGAAGGGAAAATAGTTTATTAAATCTAACACGGGGGAGAAAACAACAGAATAAACTATCTTTTTGGAATTCTGCTTCTTTACTTTTCCTTTCATTATTTCAATTCACTTGTGAGTTGTTGATTTCTTTCTCTCTCTTTTTTTGGATATTTTAAAGTCAGCCTATTTTCCATGGAAAGATGTGTAATGGGAACAAAAGGGGTTCTCTCTTAGAAACTTTGTTTTTTGCTACATGATACCGTATCCTTTATAGTAAATAATATTTTGATGGACAAAAAATAAACTTGTTGAACCAGTAACCTGTGACATGATATTTGCCCTTGCCAAAAGTTGTAATCCGCGATAAACATTAAGCATTTCTTAGGTATTTTTCCTAAACATGCAATTGCTATAACGCACAGATAATTTTCAAACATATATGGGTGATCTACTCTCCCTAACCAGAAAGTTTATTTTTCTCCAAAGCAAGGTTTCCTACATTATTAATTTGGCTTTACCTTTTGGTCACTAGGCTCAGAATGCATCAGTTCAGGTGGTAGATGCCGTTGCTTTAATCAAAGGGGTGGGAAAGAATCTGCGGAGGAAAGAAAGGAGGTCACGGATAGAGCAGATTAGAGCTAGTCTTGGCTTGTCAGATTCACAGAGAACACCATCGGTAATATATTGATATTTATTAAAAACATTTTAGGCTGTTGATTAAACATTAAAACTAGTGAATATATTTTTAAAAAAATTAGCTTATGATTGCTTGTACTAGTACCTTTGTTGATTGATTTTATGTGGTTGTCATTGTGCCTTTGAAAGCAGCTCTGGGCTTTCAATTAGTATTTTTTTTATCCCACTGTTTTCTTAATTTGATTCTTGTTGCATCCAAAGCCAGGAGAATCCTTGAGGGATTTCTACAGGCGTACAAATATGTATTGGCAAATGGCAGCCCATGAACATACTCAACACACTGGAAAAGTAGGTTTTCTCTTTTCTTTCTCTAGTTATATGATTCTCTTATAACTTCCCTTGTAAAATCATATTATCTTTAGTAATTTGATTTGTTTTATGAACCTAGGAAAGAGACATGAAAAATTTATAGAAACAAGCAACGAAAATGAACAATTTTATTGAGCGCATGAGAAGAGGAGAAAGATTTTTTCTTCCAGTTACCCCCACCCCTTAATGGAGTTGAGAGAAAATAAGAAAACTGAGATAGAGAAATCTTGTATTATTCAACCCAACTGAAAAATTGTTACAAGACAGTTTATATAGACAGTTATGCTAACTGTCAACTAACTCTAACAAACTTGAGTTAGTTAACATACAATAAAAAGAGAACTTACTACTAACTATAGTGAGGATCCACAATACAACAAAAAGAGTAAAAAACACAAGGAGTAAAGTATACTCTTATACTCCCCTGCAAGCTCAAGAGGGGTTGGAAGGTCGTCTTTCAACCACTTTGAGCTTGGACCTAAAAGAAATAAAGGAAGAGGGAGACAAAGCTTTGGTCAGAACATCTGCACTCTGATCCATAGCAGGAACATGAACAACATCTAACTTCTTGTTCAAAACTTTATCTTGGACAAAATACAAATCCAGCTCCATATGCTTAGTTCTAGAGTGTAAAACAGGATTGTGAGCTAATGAGACAGTGCTGGTGTTGTCACAGAGAATGAGAGGTGTAGAGTGAGCAAATTGAAGTTCAGACAGCAAGGACTGAATCCAAGTGACCTCTGCTGCAATAAGAGCCATGCTTTTGTATTCTGCCTCAGTGCTGGATCTGGCCACCACAGACTGTTTCTTGGACCACCAAGAAATGAGATTGAGTCCAAGAAAAATAGCAGCACCAGAAGTAGACCTCCTTTCATCAGGATCAGAGGCCCAGTCAGCGTTGCAGTAAGCATGAAGAGGAAAGGGACGTTGGAGAGAAGCTGCTTGGTTCTAGAGTGTAAAACAGGATTGTGAGCTAATGAGACAGTGCTGGTGTTGTCACAGAGAATGAGAGGTGTAGAGTGAGCAACTTGAAGTTCAGACAGCAAGGACTGAATCCAAGTAACTTCTGCTGCAATAAGAGCCACGCTTTTGTATTCTGCCTCAGTGCTGGAGCTGGCCACCACAGACTGTTTCTTGGACCACCAAGAAATGAGATTGGGCCCAAGAGATAGTATCCTTGAGGTACCTCAGAATACACTTAACAGCCAGCCAGTGCTATTCAGAAGGCTTGGACATGAACTGGCAGACCTTGTTAACAGAGAAACAAATCTCAGGTCTTGTAATAGTGGCATACTGCAAAACCCCAACTATTGACCTGTATAAGGTAGGATCAGAGAAATCTGGAGAGCCAGGCTTGGTTAACTTGCAGCCTCCAACCATAGGAGAAGAAATGGGATTAGACTCATCCATTTTAGTGTTGGCCAAGAGATCTCTAATGTATTTTGATTGAGTCAGAATGAGGGATACATCTGGTTGCCTTGGCACTTCTATTCCCAAAAAAAATCTAAATCACCAAGATCTGAGAGAGAAGACAAAATTGAGTTGAGCAACGAGTGAATGAGTTTTGTGTTATTTCCAGTGATGATAGTGTGATCTACATAGACTAATATATAGACAACAGGAGCATTTTCTGAAAAAACAAAGAGTGAAGGATGACAGTTGCTGGAAGAAAAATTGAAGTTGAGAAGAGTAGCTTTAATTTTTTTAAACCAGGCCCTAGGTGCCTGCTTAAGACCATAAATAGCTTTGTGTAACCTGCACACTTGGTGCTTGTTAGAATACACAAATCCTGGAGGTTGGGACATGTATACCTCTTCTTCAAGAATGCCAATGAGGAAGGCATTGTTGACATCAAGCTGCTGAAGGAGCCAGTTGTTAGAAAAGGTTGATACACCTGAGGAATTGATATTGAGGTCCTGACCATTTCCAATAGTTATTTGATCAGGTCCTTCAAAAGGTGTTACTTGCTGAATGTTCTGTGACATATGGTCACATGGTGAGAAGCACCAGAATCAGGATACCAACTCTGAGAAGGAGTGACAGCAGAACTAGTCAGAAAAATCTGAGGAGAGTTAGTTGTTTTGGAGCTTGAATAGCCTGTGGTGGAGGTTGAATGTAAGATACTGGGGTTGAGCAGCATACTGAACAGGTTTAGCATATTGAGAGGATGGAACCACATATTGAACAGGTTGTTTCTTGAATCTGTTGTGAGGGAAGAGCAGAAGAAGTCCATTGAACAGGGGAAGCGGGTGGAGGAAGAGTTGGCACATAGTTCTCATCAAGACAATGATAACAGAATGATGCACCATGTCCAGTCTTGTAACATATTTGGCACTGAACATCGGAGAAACGACCTCTGCTGCCACGCGTCCTGGACTGCAACCACTTCGGCTACGACGGCCAAAGTTTCGACCACCACGACCACCGAAAAATCGATTTCCAGTATAATCGCCGGTGGAATTATCACCAGAAGAAGTCTGAGAAGTCAAATTGACCTGTACCTGAGAATTAGTGTTCACTATTTGGGCAGAATTAGGAGTAGAGGAATTCTCTAGAGACGAACTGCCAGAGGTACCTTCAGTAAGATTAATGGAACCTAGGGATCACTTGCGAGATCTTTCAATGCGCGACTAATCCTCTAGCAAAATAGTTCTGACTTCATCAATTGAGAGAGGATCAAATCTTGTACTAATCACTGAGATGGATGAGTCATACTCATCCAAAAGACCGTCAAAAATCAGATTCAGATGTTCAAATGAAGACATCAATTCACCAATCGAAGTGAGTTCACTAACCAGATTCTGAAGAAGATAATCAGTTATGGAGTGATTACCAAGGGAGAGACATCGGAGTTTGTTGCGAAGCTGACGAACATCAGCCTAAGTAAGAGATTGAAAATGCGATTGAAAACGGTCCCATAGCTGCCATGACGATTTGCAACCAATAACACGCATAAGCATATCACCAGAAATGGTCGACTGGAGCCAAGCAAAAAGGAATTGGTCTTGTTCTTCCCAAACGCGATACGCATCAGTAATTGTATCAGAATCGTGATCTTCGACAGAGGCATATTTCTGCGGAATCAATGGATTAACAAGAAAGTGACGAAGATGATGACTCTTGATCACAGGCTCAACTTGTTGAAGCCATAGAAGATAATTTGTCGCATGTAGTTTTTGAGAAATCGAATGTGGAAGCTGCTTCGGAAAAGTCGTCGACGACGAAGACGGCGGAGGGGAGGGAGGAGGAGAAGAAGCGAAAGCCATGAATGAAGGCTAGGTTTCGACCTAAGCTCTAAATACCATAATGGAGTTAAGAGAAAAGAAGAGAAAATTGAAATAGAGAAATCTTGTATTATTCAACCCAACTGAAAAGTTGTTACAATACAATTTATATAGACAATTATGCTAACTGTCAATTAACTCTAACAAATTTGAGTTAGTTAACATACAATAGAAAGAGAACTTACTACCAACTATAGTGAGGATCCAGAATACAACAGAAAGAGTAAAAAAACACTAGGAGTAAAGTATACTCTTATACCCCTTTAATATGAACTTTCTAGTTCTCTAAGGCTTTGTTTGGGAGTTAGGAGGGGAAAGGAAGGAAAGAGATTCAAGGGGAAGGGAGGAGAAGGAAAGGGAGGAAAATGAGGGAAGTTCCTCCCTCCTTGTTTGGAAGTTAAAAATATATTAAGAGAGGGAAATTGAGAGTTAATAAGATGTTAAATGTGAAAATTATATAATTTAAACGTAAAAATATATCAAAAATATATTTTAATATATTTTTGAATTTGTAGATGGGGTAGGATAGTAATTTTAATTATTTTTCCTTCTAAAAACCTCCAAATTAGGGGAACAACAATTTTTAGGCATTGGAGGATTTCAGAGGAGTTTTAAAAATCCTCAAATCCTTTTCCTCAAAAATTAAAACTCCCAAACAAGGAGATGTCACCACCTAAACCTTTCCCTTCCCTCCATTCCCCTCTAAAATCCCTCTCCCAAACAAAGCCTAAGGCTTTGTTTGGGAGTTAGGAGGGGAAGGAAAGGAAAGAGATTCAAGGGGAAGGGAGGGGAAGGAAAGGGAGGAAAATGAGGGAAGTTCCTTCCTTCTTGTTTGGGAGTTAAAAATATATTAAGAGAGGAAAATGGAGAGTTAATAAAATATTTTTACAATTTTGTCATTGAATTGTGATTCAGTACTTTGTATTTTGGTGTTTTATTAACACTGGCTGGGATAGGATAGTAATTTTATTAACACTGGATGGGATAGGATAGTAATTTTATTACTTTTCCTTCTAAAAACCCCCAAATAGGAGGGACAACAATTTTTAGGCTTTGGAGGATTTCACAGGAGTTTTTAAAATCCTCCAATCCTTTCCCTCAAAAATTAAAACTCCCAAACAAGGAGATCTCTCTACCTAAACCTTTCCCTTCCCTCCCTTCCCCTCCAAAATCTCTCTCCCAAACAAAGCCTAAATGAATCCTTCCATTTTTTTCCCTATTGATCTAACTGATCGCTAGGGGAGGCGAAATTTTGTGATACGGAACGTAAATGAGTTATACCCTAAAACTGTCCTTTGTCAAGTTCCATCCCCCAACTCGTTTCTTTTTTCATATATACAAATACATGTGTTCATATAGTTACACACTAATGAATGCCTCATGTCTTTGGTAAAATTCTGCTGGGTCATAGGAACTCCGCAAGGATGGTTTTGATCTTGCTGAAGCTCGGTACAGGGAGCTAAAGCCTATTCTTGACGAGGTAATATTTTGTTACACTCATTTGTAGCGTATTTCTTCAGTTTTGCACCGTTGCTGTTTTAAGTAAGTTTCGAGTTATTTCTTTGGACACTGCAGCTAGCACTATTAGAAGCTGAGCAGAAAGCGGAGGAGGCCGAAGCACCAGAAACTAGTGCAAAGAAAAGAGGAAAGAAGAAAACTAGAAATTGATAATTTATTTAGCAAACGACGTTTGGGTGCCGTCAAAAATGTAACATGCAATTTTGATTTAGTTTGATGTCATTATCTGCGAAAATTGTGCCAATAATTTTGTGCACATGATGTGTGTCGCATGGTCACGTTACATGTAATCAGTAACAAGCACACCCAAGATTCAGTTACACTACCTGAATTCCCTCCCCAAATGTGCAATAGAAAAGAGAGTTAAAAGAGTTTGTATGGCGTCGAATTTATCTATGCCTGAGTGTATTTAAATTTTTTGTAGTTGTTTAATGGTCTTTTAAATCTGTGATACATTTGTTCTCCCTCTATATCTCGAATATGTGTAATATTTCTATTGAAATTGAAATTGAATATTAACTGCTGTTCATTTTTGTGTTTATCATCAAATTATGATTAGTATTGAACCCGACTTAATCTAATGATAAAATGCTGATTGGATGCTTTATCGATGCTCAAAAATGTATGTTGAAGACAGGAATTACGGTTGAGTATAAACGAAGTTATCGATATTAAATATTGCAAAGTTTAGTTGTTTTAGAAAAAATAAAGTGTTACAGTATTTTATAATGAAAAAGTATTAATTATCTTTAGTAACTTCACTTCATGAAGCCACAAAAAAATAGCTCGATTGAATAGAATTATTTCTTAAAAGGAACTAATGATTTAATATTTTTAAATAGTGAAATTTATTAAAAAAAAAAGTTGCTGATTTCTAATTGTTGGAACAGACTGCATTGCCAAGTTCACGACCTCGCTCGCCACCTGCTTTTATTTATGTGAAGAGTAGCATGTGCAACATGAAGAGAGAATTTATCAAAAAATAAAAAAAGTATGAAGAGGGAAGGAAACTAAGCACGTAAAAAGAAGAGCCTTACAAGGCCATTGCTTTCTGCTACATAACTGTATTTCATATATTCTTTCTCAAGTACTGACAAAAACAAAAGCTCTTTGTGAAAAAATTCCTTGGATTACCGTATCTTAAAAGAAGAACCCACCGCAGTCTCTACACTCTCCAAAGTTCAAGACCACACACATCATATAAGAACCTATTTATATGCGTAAAAGTATAAGGTTTAAATATTTGTTTTCCTGTATTTTAGTATATTTTTTATTTTTATCTTTAAAAAATCGTTTTAATACTTATAACATGTGTTTGTTTTATTTTCATCATTAAAATATATTAGATAGTATTTTTCATTGCTCAAAGTATAGTTACTGTTTAAAATGTTATCTAAAAATGTTTTAAAAACAAAAATTAAAACAAAGAGTTAAAATGAAAAAAAAATAATTAAGTTGTAGAAAAAAGCATTAAACCAAAGTATAAATACAAATTTCTTTGCGCATGCTAGGATTATAATTTTATATAATGCCTTTTGAAAATTAAAGCTGCCTTATGTTTACAAAGATAAAAATCCAAAAAGGGTATTTTGATATCAGCTGCACGCGTGGCTATGTTCTGCCTCTCTATTAGCAGTAGCCAGAAGCCAGTCCTCAAGTTGGAACAAAAATAAAGGCAAAAATTAGCATACACATTCTTAAAAGTCGAAGCTTTATTTGCCAAAGTGGAATATCACAAGTAACGAGAAAGAAGGATACTCCTAACTTTTTCACATAAACTATAAAAAGATCTTATTAATCAGCGTCTTGTTTTGAGAGATTATTTAAAGAATTAATAATAAATAAAACTTATTAATCACGTTTGAAATTTATTAAAAAATCATAAAAAAATATTAATATACGGGAAAAATTCCACTTTTAATCAATTAGAACTGGAATTTAAGAAAATAAAAAAGTTGGATGTTAAAACTTGTAAGTCTCATCTAGTGGTTAGGATCATGAAATTATGAATAAGAATAACTTAATTTACGAAAAAAAATTATTTATTTACGATAGATACTTACTTAGAGTTTTGTTTTTTTACTTAATTGCTCATCCAAATTACGGAATTCGAACTCTTTCATTTGTATTATAATTTTTTTTAATTGTGATTAATTATCATTGGGTAGCTCCCCTAAAAAAAACATTGAATGGCTAAAATTGATTTAATTATGCAGTAAAAAATTATTTAATTATGTGAACTGAAACTGATTGCCGGGAAAAGAAGAAAAAAGTATTTTAGATAACTCAGAACCAATTGAAATAAACAATTTTAATGACAAGGGTTTAAAGGCTGAAAATACCCAATATTTTTTAATACTGTATGTAACTTTGAGTAGAGGATTATATATTGATGAATATTAACGATGCTTTTTTCTGACATTTTTTCTAATTATCTCTTTTTAATACTTATTTTTTGATGGTTAAAATTTGTTAAATATCATCAATTTTGATAAATTTCACTTTTACATTAGAAGAAAAAAATTATTAAATAAAAGATATTTTCAAAATTGATAATTTTCAATAAATTTTAACCAACTATAAAACTAGTATTAAGAAGAGAGTGTTTGTGACTAACATTCTCGTATTTGTTTTCATGCATCATGCGTCTTGCTAAATTACTTCATACTTCTAAACACGCATGATAACCGTTTGAACTTGAGAGCATTTTCCTCCATCCCCTCTTTCCTCTTGAATTCTATATCATTCTCTTGTCATTTCCCGTGTATTTTGCCTCAACTATATATATTTATGAATAAATCTTCACTTAAAGTTATATGAATTGATTATTTTAGTTCCCAAGTATATTAAAATTTTATTTAATATATGATTTTATAGAATGTTATTCATGATAATTCTTTTTTTAAAGGCCAAAAGCAATTTGAGAGTATAATAAAATATTTGTAAGTTATCTTTAAAATTAATTTTAATTCATTCACATATTTTTTTATATTTTTAAAATAAAAAGTTCTAAATATATTCATTACATGAAATAAAATAAAATTATCAAAACAAGTAAATATTATATATTAATAAAATCGTGACAGTTTAAAATATTTTAAAGTTTTATTCTTTAAATTTAATTTAGATTTCATAGTTTTTATTAAATTTTATTTTTAGTTAATTTCTTAAGTTTTAGTTACAATAGTGTATTTATTAAATATTATTTAATATATAATGATATTACTAAATTCAGTTTAAATAAGTTGTTTTTATTTTCAAAAAATGTTATTCGACAAAATATAGAAGTATTTAAATGTTTTATTTTTTATAACTCATGCTTT